>JAMQGT020013463.1:0-48419 GCA_024447675.2 Pterophyllum scalare
TATTGCTTCTTTTTCTGACGTTTAGTTCAGATAACTGCATTTATGGGATTTCATATCATTTCGTCCAGTAGGAGAAAAGCCTGAAACGTTTCTTCCGCCGGTGTGTGTCTTAGCTTCATGTTTTCTGCTGACTCAGCCGCAGCAGTGACAGAGGAGAAGCTGAGGGAGACACGCAGCTCTAAATTGCTTTTATAGAAATCAATGGCTCACTCTCAAGTAAATCCCATCCCACGTCCAGCACTGAACAGATGTTCGGGTTGCCACCTAGTGGCAAAAGACTCCACACTGAGCAGCTGGATTGTGCACTGTATTGTTCCATTTTGTCTGGAATCTGCAATATTTCTGAAACCCGCTGAATTAATCCACGGCCACGCAAACGCGTTAAGAATAAATAGTACAAGATCTTCCATTAAGCAGCAGACTTTTATGAATTAAAAACACTAAACAAAACGCTACTCTTAGGTGAATTGCAGAATATATTAATTTCGTAGTCAGACGTTGATCTTTTGAAGTATTTCGAGGGGCTGATGAAAGCCTGGGGTCTGTTTCTTTGAAGTGCGCAGACCAGCTGGCTTTGTGTTTGCGGACTCCTCCCGTTGTGTGATGAAGTTCAGATGCGCGCCGTTGTTCCGTACGCGCGTCACCGGTGCACAGAGGAGCTTCCCGACGCGAGGGGTGGATGGAGAAATGCGTGGATCACGATCACGGGAGGCTCTGCATATGACAGCACCCCCCACACACCCTCCCCTCGCTCGACTGACGCCCTTCCACTTTTACAGGATATTGCTGCCACCCTTTGTATGAACCGAGCTGCTTTGGATTCACAGATCCAGCCGCCGTGTTTCGCGTCTGTTTTCCAGCTGAAAAGCTCTCAGGGCGGCGTGGACCGTAGATAGCGGCTGGTCCCCGGCGTTTATGTTGTAGTTAACTCAGACGAGGCTGAGTGCGTGGTTTTGGTTTTTTTTTTTGTTTGTTTTTTGTTTTGTTTTTTGATACAGGAAATGTTGGCATGGCTGCCTCGGGAGCACATAAGTGTCCGAAGAGCGAGAAGTTGGACGAGGCGCAGGCTTTGGCCAAGAGCTGCGCGGGGAGACCAGATTTCCTGCCTTGCGATGGACTCTCCATTTGCGCTACGCACAGTCACGGGAAGTGCTTCAAGCTGCACTGGTGCTGCCACTTGGGCTGGTGTCACTGTAAGTTTGTGGTTTATAAGCTGCATTTATTACAAAGAAATTATTTTCACTGTCATCGAAGGCGCTGCTGGCAAATATGCAGGATATTTTGTAGATATATGTCCATGTTTAGTCAAGACCACGCAAGCACTAATGCCTTCACTGACCAAAAATGGGCATATGGGTAGCTCATATGAACTCCATGTGCAAGTTTTATTTCATTAACAAGTTATAATGTGACACATTATTTAAAGGTCGTGCATCAATCGGTTTTTTTTAGACGCGCCTGGGCAACATTTGATGCTTCAGTAGAAACTGCTGATATTTCACGTTTGTTTGCTATACCGTCTACATTTTTTAAGCTTTACTGTATTCGCTCTAGCAATATCAGGACCAAACTTCATCATCAATTTATGTTTCAGTGGAGCTTAAATCTTCCCAACAGACCCGCTTGCTGTATGAATAGTTTATGTCGTCTAGACAACGGAGAGCTGAACAATTCATAAATTTCAGATTTACTACTGTTCAGCTCTGTTTTCTTTTTTTCGAACTTGTTTTTCAGGGCATGTGTAACTGATGTTTGACACAGTCTGATGACACAAACCTGAATCATCACTTTCATTTCTCTTTTCAAGGATAATTCTGTATTTTTTCTTTTTTGATCAAAAGTCCCGTAAAGACCGACACTGACCAGAAATTCAGTGTTCCCCACGGAGCTACAGCCTCATAGTTTACTTCTCTGTGCCACAGCTGTCCAAAAACTACTGGAAGCACGTCATTCTTTTTATTAGATTGGCAGTGGGTGCTGTTAACACTCACTTGGGCAGTAGAATATGTATTAATCCACTGCTGAAAATAGTCCCAGACAAAATCCACTATCTACTCTCGTTTTCAGTATTATGCTTTAACTGTGAAAATTCCTGAGCCACAGCTGTCTTTGTGACCCATTTTTCAAGATATATATCAGGGAGAACTGTTGGAAGGGTTGAATGCTCCAATGCTTTTTAATTTTTTTTCTCTAAAAAAATTAATTTGTTGACAACAAGAAATGGAATATGACACCAGCCTGTAATATGTTGTGGCCACAATCTTCATCACATGTTCGCACAGTATTGTGCACTCCAGCTGCTATTCTTCAGCCACAACACTGAACTCAGAAGCCTTGTAGTAATTTAATTTGTATTGACTATTACATTGACTGTAATGGGGATGAAGTACAGGGCTGCAGCTCCACTCACATATGCCCAGTTTTCTTTTCACTTTCTGCGTACGCCACACTCTTTATCTCCATTTGAACCTCTCCTGACCTGACACTTCGAGACCACCGCAGAATCCCAATAGCCGTGGCTGAACCTGACAGGATGTCCCTCTCTTTGTGCTGCCCTAATTTATCCCCATCTCTGGCTGCCTAGAAAATCCTCAGATCAGTGTAAAACACAATCACCATCTACCCTGCACCAGTCAATCGGAGCTTATAGTGTGCAACTGCACAAGTCACATTGTAATCTTTGCCGTGTAATCGTTGGATTTAGATGCCCGCCTCCATCCAGAATGAGCCGAGCGGTTTTGAAATATCAGATGTGGCAGAAAAATGATGAATTCTTTTCAGCGTTTGTTACAAGTCACGTACAATATTTATGACTCCATGCAAAGCCCATTTAGTGTTACATCATTTGTAAACATTCAGACTTGCTCCTCCTTTCTGTTTTGAAATATTCATCATTCTTGCTGAAAGTGTGCCACAAAAGTGGACATAGAGCCCTTTCAGTCTTAATTCAGACTTGCTACGTTATAGGACAAAGAACCAGGCATATCCTAGAGGAGCTCCCTCACCTTCTCATGTGTTTCCACTGCAATTCAGAAGTTCCCCTTTGCACCACAGTGAAAATAAACCAGCTAAGAATGCTGAATCAGGCAGAACCAGGGCACCTAGTGAGAGACGTACACCAGCACGCCTTTGCAAAGCCTCCCTGCTCGTCTCACGCCCTTCTTTCTAGAAATTCCATAATAACTCTGGATGCAAAAGCAGGAAATGTTATAACAACCTTATCTCATCACGTTTTCATTTTGAATGTGCCTGCGACGGCCGCCTGGAGTATAAACTTGTTCTGAAGCTGATAATTGTGCATTCACCACAGGGAGTCTTGCTAGGCTGCCTTTTTAATTACATTTTTAATAGGTTCCCGGCAAAACAAATACAAAAGGTCACTATGTATGAAGACTCGGCTCAGCATTTAAATTCACAAACTAAAATTATGTCCATTATCTCACCTGTAGAGCAGCACGGGATGATTACCTGTGACTTAACGCCTGGCTTCTTCTATTTTTATGTACCTGCTGAACATGTCCATAATACCTTTCAGTTACAACACTCACAGGACTCGCCTCATGCCTGCAGGCTAGCACAGGAGAAATATGTTGGATGGTCTTCCAGTATTTTCCATTTAGTTTTTGAAAGTTTTGGCAATAAAATAAAATAAAATTGGGGGAAAGTAGAACTGGTTGTAGGTGGAGGCAGTATTCCCAGCTGGTGACAACATCAGTCCAAGACTCTCATTAGCAGTAATTAGCTGTGTTTAGTGTCACTGCCAATATGTCATGTCTGATGAGAGCTTTTTGCTCACAGCAGCACTGAAACCACCTGGTCTGAACGCTTTTTTTTTCTTTCCTCTCACTTCTCTCACTTTATGCTTTAAGAACTGATTACAATTACCAAGCGGAGCAATGAATTACTCATTAAGAAAGTCTAACAGAGTCTGTAATGAGTCCTGAACAGTCTTGTCAGTCTGCTTGTACTCTGCCAGGACTAATTTCGAACTTGTAGATACAAGAAAATGTGATCTTTCTGTCAGACTCCCTCGGCAGTCTCAATCCGTTGCGCCACACATCTGTGGCTTGCAAGTATTTCTAAAGGGAAATATGGAGATTTATTGAATATAGCCCTGCACTGTATTGACTGATGATGGTGACCACTTCAAAATTTACAGTAGTGCTGAAATCGTAAAAAGCTTCACTGGTTATAAAGGGATCAATACGTTGTCAGCACAGACCCGAGGGGATGTTTTTGATTGATTGTTCATGTTTGGGACCCACAGCTCTTCAGTCGCTTTAAATGATGGTGTATCAGTGATGGAAGCAGAGCAGCGCAAAAGTTCAGCAAGTTTGAGCGTTTGTTTTAATGGATAGATTTTGATTTTCTTTGATTTCCTAAAGTCTGTCTTGAAACTGCATTCACAGTTTGTGTTACTGGCATCCCATAAGAATCACCATCCTAGAAATCACAAAACAGGGGAAGGAGATTTTGAAAAAACTCCGTCTGTCCTTACTTGATTAGTAAGAACCGATAGCTATAATGTCCCCAGGATTCATCATTTCCACACTCATTTGTTGTCCATTCTGCTTTGTATTTTGCAAAGGGATTCAAATTGCCTGCTTCTTCTTTGCATAAAAGAGTTTTTGACTAGTTTATTCAAATCAGGGACCTCTGGAAATTCCTAAAGACTTTAAACTAACTGTTTTTGATCTAAAATGAAGAAGGATTCATAGATTTTCTCCCTTCAAATGTTGCTAGAAACACAGTTTGCCGAACTGCGTTGTTATATACGGGAAAGTTTGCAAACTAGCCTCCATGCTGCTTTCGATTTTAATTACGGGAGCCGACAACACCCAAGAGGCATTCATCCAATCAGGTGCAGTTGGAGGCTCTATAAGACAGAGCAGATTTTATTTTCTCTGTCTAGCGATTTTTCCATTAAGGATCCAGTGCTGGAAAGAAATGTGATCCCTTCCTTTCAGACTGCTGAAACTTGGGGCCGAACTTTAGAATACATATTTACAGAGGAAAGCACTGACATGTCTTTTATTTTTTTAAAACTGGTTCTAATTGCACTTTCAGGTGGCAGATTTGTTGTAATGTGCTTTGAAAGGGCAGGAAACAACCTCAGGGTTTTTTGGGGGTTTTTTTGTCATGTATGATGTGAAATCCAATATGGTTCCACATATTTTTCAGATGGTCATGATCAATAGTTTTTGTTCCATTCCTCTGATTTGTAAGACACAAGGGAAAAACAATTGCCTTTTTTCATTAACAAGATAGTTTGACAAGTCACAGAAAGCACAGCTGTTGTAAATAATAAAATTACCAATAGCTGAAATTTGTTTAGCTCCTTCAGGTGCATTGATCATTCTGGCTCATTGTTTCTATAATGGCTTGCTGGAACAGTGAAGCATAGCAGAGCCCTGTTATTAGTTCCTATGGATTGTTCTGGGTCTGTAAATTGAAGCTGATTAATGGCCAGCAGGTGGCAACTCCTCTGGTTAGATTGTAAGGAAAATTACCCTACTGCTCACTTGACCTATGACCTCAGTAGACACTTTCCTGATGATTTTATGGTCTCTAGAAACTATGATCTATGGTTTCACATCTTACCAATAACAGCGTGATGGTTACCTTGTAAATTAGAGTCCCCACCACCCCTTATTCTGTGTGTGGCACTTCACTAAAAAAAGGGGGCGACATCATGGTGGCTGTCTACGGTCATCTTTTACATACAGTCTATGTTTTTTACCGCTGTGACAACTCAAAATGTCTGCTATAACAAAGGTGCATTTTGCTGATTGGTCAGTGCGGCATCAATAGATCACTGTTGGTGTACACAGAATGACTTCATAAGATCATTACAGATTGTTTAAAAAATCAATTCTTGGCCATTGTTGTCAGGAGTGACCAGGATCTCTTTTAATGGACAAAATGAGTCCTAAAGGGGCATTTCAGTATTTTTAAACATCATTGTGTGGTTATATATTTGGGAGAGGTAAAAAAAAAAATCAAAATCTTTGTGGCTTGGAGAAGGCCTGAGTCAGTGTAGGCTGGTGGTGTGCAATTGAAAAGAAGTGAGCTTGACAGACATCTGCAACCTGCTCCTTATAGCTGCATGTGGCTATATTATCTGCTACCTGCACAGCACACTTGAATCTCTAACCAAACTGTCATGGTTGCACTGACCAGAAAGAAGTATTCACAGAATTTAAAAAAAAAAAAAAAAACGGTGTTAAAGGAGTGCAGTGCTAAATCAGTGGAGCACTCTTCAGTGGTGTACTGTTTTGTGTACACAGGGACACAGTCAAGAGTTTTTCATTATAGCTACAGACTAAACAGTGGATTTCCAAGTGGCTGCCTCTGGAGGCATGAAACAGGAAGCAGGAAAGGAGTTTCACATGATGCTGGGTCAGACCATCCTCTTCCCTGAAACCTGAAACTTATGTTGTTTCCCCTTAGTGCAGCCCCTTTGTTGGCCAGATTTAAACACAAAGAGCAGCAAATACGGGAGCCCGTCGTATCCGCTGACCAACTGGGTGCAGCAGCTGATGAGGAATGATAACAATCTGCTAAAATAATTGTTTTTGTTCGGTGGGTTTTGCCAACATGCTGCTCTGAACTGGTATGTGGCATTCAGTAGGCTACAATAAAGCCTTTTGGCTTCAACTCAAACATGCAAAATATCAAACTGAGGGGGATGTTAATGACTCATTCTCTGCTGAAGCTTCGATATGAGCCAATATCGAAATGACATAATGTGTGTGTGATTCTGACTACATGTTGAGCTTGTCAACAATAATCCAGCTGCAGCCGGTAGAGTGGTGGAAGAGTTGAAATTTTTGCAGAGTGATATTGAAGGGAACTGATGGGCTGCAGGCAGCATTTTCCAGAGAATCTACCTCCTGTATTAAAACAGACCTTGCAGCCCTCGGCCAGCTACAGGCCCAAGAGAGAGGAGGTGTGCAAGATGGAGACGTGCAGCAGCAGAGGAGTACTCTGCTCCCTCCTCTGAGCAATCTGTATCTCCCAGGGATAAGCTGCTTGTTCTTCCACTTCCTTATTAACCTCTTCAACTCTTGAACTTCACTGTAAATAACTTTACATTTTTACACGCCATTCTTTATGTACTGATTCCAACATTTTATTTAGCTAAATAATCACCAAAATAATCTAAAGATGGTTTTTTTTGTTGTTTATATTCTAGATACTTTTCTCTTTGAGAAGGTTCATTCTCTGTTTTTAAATTCAAATAGCTGCTCTCATAATTAGAATTTTTTTTTAATGAAAATCTGTTAATTCTTCATTGCCTTATTTACATCTCCTTTAGTTAATGACCTCATTTATATCCTAGATGCCATTAATCAGTCCCTTGTGAACTTGTTGCTTTTAGCCGGGTTTAATTGTTATATGCTGAAAAGCTTTTCAGTCGAAAAAGAGTCATTCTCCCTTCACAAAGTTCAACATGGCCTGCGCCTGGTCGTCTGAGGCTGCTGTCAATGGAAAACATTGCGCCTGTGTTTGTGCTGAGAAGCTCCCATTCTTTGACACTGAAGGACTGAAACCATCTGACATTCGCTGTTGATGCTACAGCTGTGTGATGTTTTTTTTTATGCTGTCAATCTTTATTTGCAGCAGGACAAATTTCTTGTGGCATCATGTTGTCTGTTTGGCTGGGTGTCTCCGAAACAACAAAATACACCACAAAATGGCAAAAAAGGACAAAAGATGCCCCCCCCCATTATTTTCAGGCAGATTTATCTTTAAACCCTCCCTATTCAAGGATAACACAGCCATATATATTTTTTAATTCTCATCAAAATCCCTAACAAACAACAAGGAGTTGATTTATATAAACAAGTTTTGCCCATGTAGCTAAAGCCTGTCTTGTTATTACTCCACTTTTCATTCTCTTGTCATGCAGAAACTGTTAAACACTCAGCGAGCCACAGTATTGCGTGTACACACACTCCTGTATTGTAGTTGCAAGATAAAAGTTTAACATTTCTGCTTTATCTCTCAATGAAAAATATCTTGCGCCAAGAGTTTGTACAGCATATGGTGAATGTTGCTGATTGTCCTTTCTTTGTGGGGACATCTGGTCTTTGTTAGTATGGAAATACAAACATGCACAGAGCGGGGGCAGCATGTGCAGAGGTCACCTAACAACTGACGTGTGACGTTGTCATGCGAGGGCTGCAGCACTGGGCAACACATGGTTAGAGTACAACTCAATATCAATAAAGCTGCACAGACAGCCATTTGTCTGTAAGTTGGTATTCAGTTCTCACTGAACAGTGTAGCTGGATGGAAATCACAATCCTACATTTCCTCATAAGTCTGGATTTGTTAAACCTATTGTTGTGTTTAATATTTATTTTGGTCAAAAGAGAACTCTAAGTTTTATCAATCACACAGCATTTTAATCTCTTAGAAAACCCAAACACATTCTGTGAGTACTTTTCAGTTCCGGTTGATTGGTTTTATTCAGGGGTGGGACTGGTAATTTGTTTACCCACACAAATGAACTCATTTGTACGCCTCAAAATTGGTTCAATTTACTGCAGTTTCAAGCCACTGGTCTCAGAAGACAAAAAAAAAATAAAAAAAATCAGTGCATGCACAACATTGTCATTACTGCCACCATGCTGCCACTGACTGAATTTGACCGAGGCCGAGCTGTTGGCGTGCTGGATGCCAAGCACCATCTCTGATCTGATTGTTCTGATGGAAATCTGAGTGGGAAATCTGGATGGAGGTACCAAGATGAGGTTCTCTAACCTGTGCTTGTGGCCTTGGGGCAGCACAGTGCCCACCCCCACACTGCCAGTAGTAGATCAGGCCTTTATGAATCAGGAGCATATCTATTTAGACCCCATCTGTCTCCTATTGAACATGCCTGAGATATGCTGGGTGAGAATGCTCATCAGAGGCAGCCGCAACCAATGACTGCGCAGCTACAGGCAGCACTCAAGGAGAGCAGTTCCTCAGTGAATGATCAAGACACCTGTGCAGTACATGTGCAGTTCTTGAATCACATTCAGAGGAGGCCAAACCTCGCATTAACCATCTTGTGTTTACAAGTATATACAAGATGTTTACAAGATGGTGTACTATTATAGTGTTGATCTATAAAATCTATTTAAAACACAAATTTGCATCTCGTTTTTTAACTATGTTGGAAATTGGTACTTTAAATGGACACTCATACACTCTACAGAGAAGACAAGTGAAATATTTGGCTGAGTAATTTTAAACTAACATTTCCCTGTGAAGTGTCCTTGCAAACATTTTATCTTTTATACGTTATCTCATATCATATGCTACTTGTAGATTTAAAAGTGTAATTACCAGCTAGATAAGCCCTGGGAGTTTGAAGGAATTAATGGACATTACCCACAGTCTTTTGAATGGAATTTCCAGATCTGAAAAGTCATTTATGCCAATGTTGAATTGCCTTAAAGTGGCCTCCTGCTTTCTAGTCGCCAGCAAGAGGTGACTCTTGCGGTTGCAAAAATAAGTCTGGCTACATAGAAATCTGTGGGAAAACAATCCTTCAGCTCCTTCATCTGTAATCTCAGAAAACCGTTTTCCTCATGAGTTTATGGTCTTAACTGCTAGTATTAAGAATGACTGAAAAGAGCATGATGTTTATTTGGTAAATTATGGTCTCCATTAAAGTTAAAATAGATGATAAAGCAGAGGATGCCAACCTTGTGGTTGTTACTGTATGAGCGTGCAGTGTTCATAAGGTTCCCTGTTCGATTAGCCCCTCACTCGTCGTGTCTGGCTTCAAAACACTAAGATGACTCAAGTTTTCACTGTAGGACTTTAATAAGCAATTCAACAAGTGATTCATTGAGGTACAAGCTACAGTAAGCTAATATATTGAATGCCCTGCTAATGTCATTTCTTTTAATCTGTATTTTGAGTTTTTCTCTCTGTGTTCTTGACATTACTAACGTCATTTCTAAGTAAATGTCAGCTTGCCTTGAACACTTCCTTCCTTGTGGAGTCCTTTGGGGGTTTCCCAAAAATCTGGCCCAACTCCTTCATTTATTTTAAACATACAACCTGTTCTAAGGAACCAAGAAAGCCAGGGAAGGTCTTATTTTTGTTCCTGTTTGTTTAGGTGCTGGGAATTAAAGAACGATTAAAATGAGAACATTTTTAAGCATTTGTATGTGCGTTATAATTGTTTACTAGCTTGCAACCTCCTCTTTATTGCATACAGTACAGAGTCCCAGTATTAGAAAACAGAAACTTGTTTTTCCCCCTACATAAAGATTCTCTTCTCATTTTTTGCCACATTATTGTAAGTGAGATTTATCACACATACCGTACTGTCCTCCGGGGCTCACAGAAACAGTGATATTTCTAAGAAAGTGCAGACACCTTGTAAATTTACAGACGTGCTGTGTTCCTTCTGCAGGGCTGCTGAGGACAACCAGTGTTGGTGTAGTGTTAGCTCCATATGTCTGTCTGTTTTGTTGTCTGACTGTGCATCTGCCTGTCTCCTAGTATTGCTCATGTTATTTGAAACTCCAGATGGATGAATGCAATTAGATGTAATATGCTAAAAAACAAAATGTCAACACATCTCCTTCTACAGCTTCAGCTCTCGTTTGTTGCTGCTTTCTAGTCTGCCTGAATGGGCTCATCTCAGTCTGAACATGGACCATTGAGTTTCTCTCATTAAGCAGAACAGCTATTCTATCCTGCTTTTGTCTGCAACAATATTAGCTTTTGTGTTTGATGTTAGCAATATTTACAAAGTCTGCAGAAAAAAAGATTCAGCCACATCCTCTTTTAAACGCCTCAAATGCGTGGGTGATACTGCGTGTTTAATTTAATAGTGAGGTGGTCACGTGAGTTCTTCCACAACCGATCTGTTAAGATTGTGTGTGCTTTAAAAAAAAATCTCTCAACAGCATTGAAAACTCACTTTGTTCATTCATCAAAACAAAAGATGGCCTCCTTCCTAATTTGATACAGTTTGATGTTTTCAGTGTAGCCCAGGATAACAGTTTGATTGAATGGAACCCGCCAGCCGCTAAAACAAAAGACAAGGACACACCATGAGAGGAAGTGATGCGTAGGCTTGTCATCTTCTGTAGTTTCTCTCTGTCTCTCCTGGGAGCCAGTTAAACACACATCTGAACTACAATATTCAGGCAGCACAGCTCAGAGTTGGAGGCGGTGGGCTGCAAACAATGAGTAATATCTGGGAGCAGTTATTTTGAACTATTACCAGCAGAACTTTAAATGGCATGGCTTAGAGTCTTAGAAAAAAATCTGTATAAATATAATCACTTCGCAGAAAAAATAGCACTTACTGGATGGAGGATCTATGTTGCATCATATACAACACCTTTGTAATTGCATTATGTCATGATTTTTTTTTAAGCTCTAAATATTGTTGTACACCCAAACCCTGTTATTTATTTTGTTATATTTGAAGTATGAGTCTTTCATCAGTATTGAAGGGACAGAAATGATTGCTGCTCTGCTCTCATTGGGCTAAAGTTTAAACCATATTTCACTCAGGTTGCTGCTTCATTGCACATGTTTGTAGGAAGAAAGGTAGTTTTGACTTTGGCAACATAAAATGCTTTGTTATGTCAAAATTACTCGTAAGAATAGGAAGATGATTGGTTACAGTCATCTGATTGAAAAATTGTGCCTCCATTTAAGACTAAGAGAAACATGTACATAAGAGAAACATGTGCTACATAAAACATATGCATGTACAAACTCTGTTATTGCCTTATATACTGTATTTCCATGTATGTTTGCACATGTCAATAAATCACTGCAGCTATTTTCCCTTTTCCTAGAAAAATGTAAAGAAATAGGGTTGCAAATACTGTATATATCTTATAAAATATATCTTCATATTTTGCAGAGCATATCAACATAAAGTTAAATTTAGTTTTTTATATTCTATAATTAAATTTAATTGCCTTTTAAGTAGATATGGTAAACATTCAAACAGTGGTGTATTCCACAGGGCAGCAGTAGCTGTGATTGACACGTGTTTCTTAGTAAATCTATTCTTTCTCCTTTTAACCATCTCTTGTGGAAAACATGTAAGCCATCAGCACACCATTTAGCTGCTGACTTTGTCTTTCTGTTGTCTGGTGTTTGGCAGGTAGTATAGTGGGTTTGAAGAGTTTTTCTTTCTTTCTTTCTTTTTTTTTTTTTCTGAAAACAGCTGCCTACTAATGAGATATGTAGATGAGAGAGGTGGGAGTAAACAGTGAAGTTGTGGGCCTGGAGACCAAAACAATTAGCTCAAAAATGCTACAACACTCTTTAGAGTTGAGTGGTTTAGGGGATAATTTTATGTGGGTTTGTCACTCTGTGCAACAGCTCTGCCATACAAGTGGGCAGTAGAGTTCTTGTTAAAATACAAATGATGGTAATTGCATTTATTTTTTTCTGTTTTTTTTTTTTCCTCTTTAGGCAAATACGTGTACCAGCCCATGACCAATGTGTGCCGGCTGCCCAGCACAACCGTGCCGCCTGTTGGCACAGAGTGCAGCAGCACTATGGACCTGTCTGTCTCTCTGGCTGAGCGCTTCCTGAAACTTGCCCCTGCTTTAAGTCCCCGCCTCACCTGGAATCTCCCAAGTACTGCGTCATCGCCGACCTGTTTGTGGACGACTACATTGTCAAACGCATCAATGGGAAGATGTGCTACGTGCAGCGCCCCCCGCCTCCATTACCAGAGCCTCCTCGTCCGCCTACCCCTCCCCCACCTGCTCCAGCTACACCTCCGATGCCACAGAATCCCAGCCAGGCTCAGCAGCCACCCAAACCGATGCCGCCAACCCAACACGAACCTGCACCCGTGCAGCAGGTCCAGCAGGTCCAGCAGGTGTACGGTGAACAAAAACATCCCTCCCCAGTGGATAAGATAAAAGGCCCCAAAATGGACCACTGTTCCTCTCCGTCCAGCTCTGAGGACTCTGGCATCAATGCACTTGGTCTCCACTATCTGGAGTCCTGTGAGGAGGAGAGCGAGGAGGAGGATGACGAGTTGAGCACAGATGGAAACTCCAGCCCTGGAAGCCTCTGGGATCAGGATGACTGTTCTCTGCTCTCTCCGTCCAAGTCTATGATAGAGATCATCGAAAAGATTGAAACAACTGTGTAACCGACACGGCATCGACATGGAAATGATCTGTGAGGAAGATCTACTGAGCAGAAGCTTATTATTGAGAATAACTCTCGAGGATTTATTATATATGGACCAGTAGGAAACAAACCCCTCTCTAACGCTTCAGCAGGGTTCACCGGGTTGTTTTGGGATGAAATTGTTTTCCTGCAGGTGGCCGAGGACTGCGCACTACAATCTCAAACAGCCACTCCTCTGCCCACATCCTCTGCACGGATTGAGTTTGCTGAACTTATTACAGTAAAGGCAGAAGCACAAGAATATCAAGTACATGCACAGTGGACCAAAAAAGACCTCCTGTACATGGTTGTGTGGTGAAACATCAGAAATACAAAAAGGATCTTAGAGTAGGTGCACGTCAGAGGAAATGAGAAAAACATGGGGGACACTTTTTTGTGACACTTCTCTTTAGGTAAATATTACTGGAGCTAAATTATGTATGAACCAAGGTGGTATGAGTATGTTTCATGATGATAATTAGCAGTTAGGCAATTATTGTGATCTCCAGTCGTCAGTCTGTCAGACTTTGGTCCAATTCAGCATTCGAGTGGCAGATAAGCATGCCATCCCTTGTTCTCCGGTCATTGGCTCCACCCACACATATTAGTAATTCCGACTCTTCAGCGTAATGACTACAAGGCCAGCTACCTCTCATGGGCCTAAAGCACATTGGCCTTTTAACCCCTTAATTACTCAGCTCTGAGCTGCTCAGAGCAGGCACACATGCTTTTATCGCATTATTAAAAAGATTTGTGGCCCACAGTTTGTCTGCACTTTACTGACACCATCACGGGCAGGAGGGTAGGTAAGTCAGTGTTTGACAATCAAGAATTACACAGAAGCACATTCCTATACTGAACCTGCCAGTGAGGACCAAGGATACCCTTATACCTTCTAAAAAGAATATCTCAGATGTTACAAAAATTCTTCTGACCGCCTTTTCTGGTCATGCTGAACTGAACGGCAGTCCTGTTAAACAAAACACGGCTTGCACTGACCTCCATTCGCAGCCAAGAAATTTAATAGTACGGGCGCGTCTCTGGTACAGCTGCAGTGACAGAAGTAGGAGGGAGGTGAACAAATAATGCTGAGGGAACATATCTAATTTATAATCTTATATAATAGTAATGATAACCCTACATTGTTAGTTTGGGGACTTTTGAGAGTGAAATGTCATGACGACCGAAAGGGGGGGGGTTCTGGGGAAGATGCTCATGTTAGACTAGAAGGTCACTTTTTAAAAGAGATTGCAGTCTGAGATAGGATGCTGAATGCCTGTTGTAATGTTGTGATTGACATAAGTAACGAGTAGCTCATTAGTCAGGTAGTAAAATGAAGCTGGGTGGGGTCTTTTATTTTAATGCTTAAAAAAGTTATTTTCTGGAGAGTTATCAGCAAAAATCACTACAGTTATCACAAATATTTATGGCTGCAATGTAATGAGCACTAGATGTAAAAATAAAAATAAAAAATAAGTCATTTTGCATGGCTGCATTCACTTGGAGAATTCCCTCATGTCAAAATCCAATTAAAAAATGGTATCAATGAAGAGAGAAACCCTGTATTAGTTATTAAAATAAGGTGTTTTTATTCAGGGACAGCCCTTGACTTTACACCGAACACAGTCCTTCTTAATGCAAAAAAAAAAAAAAGCGTTGCGTTCTTATTCTTGTTATATTATTATTTTCATATGAATAAATCTTAATGAAACTCACTTTTTTCTCTCCCGGTTCATCTATTACGGACAGCATGAACATCCTCTGTAAAAAAAAAAAAAAGAAAGCTGTTTTGAAATGCACTCGATCGTCCTCCACACGACACACAGATGACTAATGTGCTCCAGAGTTGGAGTGGGTAAAAAAAAAAAAAGAAAGGTAAAGTGAGAGATGCACTCAAATTGATTCACTACTTCAGCTGTGGATGTCTGATTTGAAATGTCTTGAGGTATGTATCCTGCATTCCTTCCTTTGAAAGCTTTAATTTGTGCTGCACTGGCACAGAAACATTTTTTGGGGGGGCGGGGGGGGCATCGGAGAAGGTTGCAGTGGAAGACGTCAGACTGGACACAATTAAAAGATGATCTTTGCTTCAGCTTTATGTAACATAGAAAACACTGAGCTTTTTCTTGCTGATCCACACCAGCCCCCCCCCTCCATGTCCTCTGGGCCTCTGTCACAGACAGTCTTCTCCACACTTCGTCTAGCAGCAGATTTTATGAGAGACCATGCAAGCATCTTTCTCACCTTGACTGCAAACCGAGATTGATTTCTCCACGCTTCTTTTTCCCCTTGCATTGTGTCTATCGATCCTTTGTGCTCGGCAAGTGCAGAAGGAGAAAACCAAAGCTTGGATGAAATGCTAATCAGTTTATATAAATGTGCATTCACTATTCTGCTCGAAGATGAAGAGGAGAAGAGTGGAATTGAATGCTGGAGAGCATACAGCATAGAGTGGGAGAAGAAGAGGAAAACCTGAGAGAATTTGTGGAGGGAGTGCAGCAACAGGCAAGAGAGGAGGAAGCTCAATTAACGGGATGGTGATGATGCAAGCACATGTAAAGTCGTAGGACGGACTCCATGTGTGCATCCGAGTGTGTGTGTGTGTGTGTGTGTGCCCCAGTCTGTGCAGGCACACACACATTTTGTCCGGCATTATGAAATAGTTCCCATTTTTTTAAATTGTACAGAGAGATTTCATGAAGAGATCACTGTTACTGTTAATCCCTCACAGCAAAGTCATTCAATTGGCAGGAACCTTGAGCAGCAACAGCACACAAACACACACATACACAGGAGGTCACACACCAAATAAAAAAATACGCCCTTGTTCAAGGACTGCTTCACAAGCCAGGTTGGCACAGCTTGAGTCACACAAGCTGTAGAGAGATGTCAGTTTCACTTTTTTTTTTTTTTATTTTGATGTGTGCTCAAACACATTACCTTCCTAAGGAGGCTTCCTTTTAATTTCATACAACTCAGTTTTCTCTGCAGGGGGGGGGGGCACAAAACAAGCAGATCCCAAATACTTAGAAGAGGCTTCAAGTTACAAAATGAAAACATGTAGTACCGGCAGGGCCTCACCTG
The DNA here is from genome assembly GCA_024447675.2 of Pterophyllum scalare. Classification (NCBI taxonomy): domain Eukaryota; kingdom Metazoa; phylum Chordata; class Actinopteri; order Cichliformes; family Cichlidae; genus Pterophyllum; species Pterophyllum scalare. The sequence continues at coordinate 16,252 of JAMQGT020013463.1, forward strand.
AGTAGGAGAAGAGGCATTAAAGAGTTTCTGCTCTCACAGGGAATGGTTGAAAATGCATTCAAAATGTTGGAACGATTTCTTTACAGCAGATGTTTTTTGTGTGTGACTACATGCAGATTAGGGTCATGACTCCCAAATACACGAACCATAGTCTATTTCACTATATAATTACTTATACGAGAACATCAGGTCTATAGAGATCTTCAGTATGACATGCAAGTCATTTGACCCTTTGCACAAAAATGGCTACAATATATTATTATTATTTGGGTTTCAAATAAATACCACAGCCAAATAACTGTTACAAGCCCATTTGACTCATTGTTAAGGCACCAAGACTTCATACCTTTGTAATTGTTCTGACTGCTGCACAAAAATTAACACACAGACCACATTAAGTGACAGTTTTATACTTTGTCATGAAACCAGATTGATATAGAAGATGTCACACTGGTTGGTAGACATTGCTCAGATAGCAGACACATTTGAGTCTAAATTGGGCCTCTTACAGCATATTTTTCAAAGTTGCTGTACTAGCAAATGTTATATGGGCCAGATGCGGCCCAAAAAGTCATGAGCTGGGCTTGGCATGGATTATGACATGGATTTGTGGGCTAAATGCCACAACACACCGGGCATTTGGCACATATAAGGTAGACCTACATGGGTGAGGCAGTCACACAAACCCTAAGTGAAGTCCAAATGTGGGCCACGTTGAGCTAAACATTTATTGCTGTCTGTTTTGAAGCCTTGAGTGAGCAAAATACATACATAATTCACTGTGATGGTAAATAGATTACTAATTTTGGCAGGATTAAAACAAAATGTAATTAATAGAAAAACTGAACAGCCGGAGTATCTTGTAGCATGCTGAACAAGACAAAACAGCACCCACCCAAGTTGCAGTGCCCTTAGCTTAGTCATAGGGGTGCAGGTCATGCTGCATAGTGTATAGTTGAAGTATATTTTAAAATGTAGAGTTTTATTTTCAGTTACATTAATCATGGACAGGCAGGCAGGTTTAAAACGCAAACATCATCCAACTGTCAGACAGAGTGGAGTGAGATACTTTTCAAAAACCTTAAACTGCTTATAGGAAAATTTATGGCTAAAATCTGGAAGTTAAAGTGTTACCATTATTCACAGTTTGACAGCACACATCACAGAAATCCATATCAGCTCCTCACAGAGAACCAGCACCATATTTCAGGTATGCCACTTCCCCCTATAGCTACATATTCAGAGCTAAACTTCAACAGCGGCACTCAAAGGGACCATTTATGCTGCAGCATACTGTCCCCATGACCGGCCTGATGCAAGTGGCATGCAGGTAATGGGAAAACCCACCAGCAGTCTGCTAATAATCAGTCAGACACACGGCTTTGCCTTGGCTGTTCTCTGTGGGTGATGGGTGTCTGATAAGGTCTATAAACATGAGTGTCACCTGGAGTGCAGCTCTGCATTCCCTGCCTGTGAAATATTCATTACATTTTTTGCCAGTGTCTGCCCTTGTCTTTGAAATGGATTTAAGGGACTTTTTAGACACAGAGCATGACTTTCCCTCTGCTAACTGAAGACAACAGCTTTAAGCCTTAGTGTCGATAGACAGGGCTGTTTTTGAAACAACCTCTTTGTGTTGCTTAAAGCTGATGATTCACCCTTTCAGTATTCCTTTTGAAAAGCTCCTGTTTTTTTTTTTTGTCATGACAGAATGACTCACAGTGATATATTTTAATGTGATTAGTTGTCTTTTATTACTGTAAAATGGTCTGTATTGACGGATTAGTCTGAGGTTGCAAAGCGCTGGATTGTTGAAGTTTTTGTTTTGCGAGTAAGATTCGCAACACCGTCTTCATGTTTAAATTATAAAACCCTTCCCTGAGCGAGGATACTCCACTGATAAAAACCATCTTTCATTATGATGAATGTAATAAATCAACTTACATTTACCCTATATTTCTACTGGACTTTCTGCTGTCTACTTTTCTGGGGTTTTACAGCCCTGGATGGTGGCCATTAACAAAGCCAGTGTGGGTTTTTGTGTGTTGAAGGAACGTCTGAATCCATCTTAATCACATCAAAGAGACAGAGGATGTCAGGGAAGCCTATGCTGGCTTTCAAACCTGAAAGCTAGTGAAGTAAATTTGTTTCTGCCCTGTAATTTATTTCATTCATGGACGAATGAAACATTAACTGCAGTTATTAAGAGCAGGCAGATTTATTTAGTTTATAGAATTTGTATGACAACAAGGTTAATGTTGTAGTTCTCCCACTATCCTAATCATTTTGGAGCTCCCTAACAGGAGACGTGATTTATTTTGAAAGTCACGTCATTTCAGTTTGAAGTCAAAGAGACATGTTTTTGTGTTATTATTTTAGATACTGAACATTTTATTATATTAAATGGGAAAGGAGTGTAATTTTGTTATTTCCATACTGAAATTGTACTCACAAAAGCACTCATGGAACCTGTGGAGAGCCCATGTCTCTACAGCTCAAATGGCTTGAGGATTTCATCAAAAGCAGGCACTCTGAGTGCCCGGGGAAGGTTTGCAATCATGTAAACTCTGATAACAACACACAGTGATGTTTCCAATCATGTCAGGTACACATCGTCATGATGGAATTACATCATAAAACTGTAGTTCCTCTCTTTGTGAAGCAGTCGATGGCTGATTTTTTATCACACGATTGATGCCGCTTCACAACATTTTGCACAGATGTGACCCCCATCTGCAAAAGCATTTCATAATGCCGCCACTCAAAAATTGTATTGTTTTTCTTTGTTTAATACTTTCTAAAGGGTTGCCTGAAATAGTGACTGAACTAGGCCAGCGCCGGTCCCAGATTGCTCCTAGCAGATATGACAAAAAAAATATAGGAGGTACGCTTTCTAAATCTAAATGCTCACAGTCTGTCAACCATAAAAAACGTTGGTTTCAGGGAAATTATTGCATTATGAGATTTTAGCGGTTATGGCGCCCAAGGATGGGCTTTGTGGCTCCGTTAATGCGTGTTGAGATCTTGAAGGAAAATGTTATCCTGAAAAGCACATCCCTTGAACTGAAGTGCAAAAAGTAGCATTAAAAGTTTCAAACTTCTTCAGATTTTTTTTGAATTTTCCTCGGTGAGAGGCTCTAAAATGTCACTGAGCTTAAAGTTATTCCTGCCAACCCATAATTGGTGGTTTTATAGGTGATTGGTGTTATTACTGGTATACTTCAATCAAGGCTCTGTGAGGCTATTCCTGGACTTTTTCTTATTTTTGTCTGGATAGCTAAGTTACAGTACACCCACACCAACCTTTGAATTGCATCTAAATAGAGGACATTACACCTACACCAGAAAGTTAGAGTGAGGAAGGGAAATAAAGGTTGCTTTTATTCTAGCCTTGAATCCTGCTCTCAGTAAAAGAAAATGTTAATAAAGACCAAGGTGCTTTGTGAGTTAATATTAAAATGCATGTATTTGTCCAATAGTGGCAGCTCAAGCTTGGACAGTGGAAACAGAGAAGCACCATCATCAGATGAAATATTTAATGTAGACCAACACCAGGTGCATGATACCAGCAGCTCAGCAGCAGGAAATAAGATAATTTGTATTTGAAAAGAACCCATGGTATGTGTGAGTGTGTGTTTTGTGTCTGTGTGCTAGAGGAGGAGGAGGAGCATCGAACAGACGCGTCTGATTAAGCAGTGTGTAAATGGACCTGCTGGCTGGACTAGATGAGGACCAGCAGATGGTTTTCTGCACCACGGGGTTGGATGTGCTGCACTGCGTCCGCCATGACCCTCCAAAAAGCTTTTCAACCGGTGACACCAGCACAAACCCCCTGCCCCAGCCCCCTTCCCATCGTCTCCACCGACACCATTAGCATGCAAATGCTGGCTGAACCCCCCCTACGCCTCAGCTACCGTAGGCTGCACCAGACCTCCAGCTTCTCGGTGCATTAGTGTGATTTTCTTCATTGTTGTGGGATTAGGCAGTGGGAGGGTGGATGGGTAGCTGGATGTGGGGACTAGGGGCTGGTTTGAATCTTGTTAATAATGTCAAAGGTTGTATTTTGTTGAGACTGACACTAGTTCTGATGTATAAAAAGGCAGGGGCAAAGGAGAAACTGTTAGCTCAAGGGCACTTACTAGTTTGGAGACAGTTAACACTTCTCCACAAGGTCAAGATCAAGTGGTAGCTTATAATATTTCTCCATTTTCAGACACTTGCATTAGGCTTAAAAAAATAAAATAAAAAAATGAACACAGGAAAACTGCAGTGTGCTCACATGAAGCTGAGCCCTTTTTATAATGATTTTAATCTGTTGCTATTTCTTTGTAATAATTATCAAAACATCAGTTAATATTCTGGACAACAAAAAACAAACAAGAATGTTGACTAAATTTCAAAACAGGCTGAAATTACATAGACATAAACCAGGAGTGTCAAGCGACTGTTTCTTTAAGCTCAGTTAATTTGAACGTGAATACACAGAGGTGCATTCACTTCCTTCCTGAGAATTCGATGAGAAAACTGACATGACTTCATACACTCACTGTCCACTTCATTAGGTACCCCTTCCTAGTACCAGGTTGGACCCCTTTTGCCTTCAGAACTGAGTCTATGCCGAGATAACAGTGTGCTGAAAACATTTCTCAGATTATTCTGGTCCATATTGACATGATAACATCACACAGTATCTGCAGCGTTGTCAGCTGCACATCCATGATGTGAATCTCCCATTCCACTACATCCCAAAGGTGCTCTGCTGGATTCAGATCTGGAGACTGTAGAGGCCATTTGAGTTCAGTGAACTCGTTATCATGTTCAAGAAATCAATTAGAGATGATCTGAGCTTTATGACATGGCACACTAGCCTGCTAGAAGCAGCCATCAGAGGACTGGTACACTGTGGTCATTGCTTCAGGGATGGACATGGTCAGCTACAATACACATTCTGACCCTACTGTGCATGTACTGCAGCAAAAATTGAGACGCATCAGACCAGGCAATGTTTTTCCCTGTTGTCAAATTTTGGTGAACCTGTGTGAATTGTAGCCTCAGTTTCCTTAGCTGAGAGGAGTGGCACTGGGTGTGGTCTTCTGCTGTTGTCTGCCTCAAGGTTTGACTTGTTTCACATTTCCAGATGTTCTTCTGCATACTTTGGTTGTAACAAAGTGTTATTTGAGTCACTGGTGCTCTCCTATCAGCTCAAAGCAGTCCCATCATTCTCCTGATATGAACAAGACATTTTCACCCAGAGAACTGCTAACTGGTTGTTTTCTCTGCTTTGGCCCTTTCTCTGTAAACCCCAGAGGTGGTTGTATAGGATAATCCCAGTAGTACAGCACTTACTGAGATACTCAGAACAGCCCATCTGGCACCAATAGTGTTCAAATTCACTTAAATTACCTTTCTTCCCCATTCTGATGCTCAGTTTGAACTTCAGCTTCAGCTGAGTAGGTGTACCTAATGAAGTGGCCAGTGGCCACTAAATACAAAGCTGTGGTACACAGCAACCTTGTAGTTCCAAAATAGCCTTTAGATCTCTATGTAAAAATATTCTCAAGTTTACTACAGTCAATCTGTGAAACAATCAGCTAGTGCTAATTAGCAGGCATCTGTGGGAAGCATGCATACACTGTGTGTGTATTAGCTTATAACTTAACACTCCACCATCTCATCTAAATATAGTTACTTTTGGTTCAATAAAAGGAAAAATGACTATGAAGCCAAAGTTAAGGTTTAAAAATGCAGCTTCACATGGGCCTGAGCAGGATGGTGGTAGCTTTCACCTCTGTCAGACCTTAGCATCTCTAAGGCTATGTAATTAATACATTTTATAGTTTGTTTTCCTAATTCATTAAAAAAAAAAACACTTTAATGGACATTTTGCTGATTTACTTCTAACAGGAACTTTGAGGAGTCTTTGTTTATTTCAACTGGTCACATTTCTGTTTCCAGTCCTCATGCTAAGCTAACTGGCTGTTGTCTGTAGCTCCAAATTTACCAGTATAAAAGTCATATCAGTCTTCACATTATCCCTTGCTAAGAAAGCAAATAACTGTAATTCCCCAAACAGTGCATTAAGCTGCATTCTGAGAGGCAAATAAATCAACATGCAGCTCCAGAGTCCATTTGGGTTTGTGATACAATCAATGCAGGTACCCCAGGTTGTAATAAATTGTCACAATTCTTGTTTTCCACAAACACTGTACATACTTCAGCAAGGCTAATGAGTAGGTTTATGTTGTAAATATAATTCATATTGCTCCACAGCCGTATACACCCTTCGTGGCAAAAGCAGCCCATTGTTAGTTCCCCTGCTTTCAATGCTGCTAGTTTGTCTTTGTTTCCTGCTTCCTCTCCTGGCTCTGTTTCTCTGTGCTCACTCTTCATTTTTGTGTATCTAGTCTTGTGCGCGCAATTACGACAAATTAGATTAAGTGCAAACTGTTAAGCCGGTATTTTTAGCCAAAGGCTGAAATGCTCTCTTAACCAAATTAAAAGGCTTGGCATATCCACATGCACATAAAAGACATTCAACAAACACTCAAACATGCTTAGAACTGGAGAGTGTCTCACATACTGCAGAACCTTAGCCTAATCTTCATTTTAAGGCCAAATTATATTTTTTTCATCTTCGAACTAGATTCAGCTTCCTTTGATCATCCTCCTCCTCTTACACTCTCATCCTGAGTGCAGAGTCCAGTGGATGTACTCTGACTGCAGCTCACCTTCACTCAGATTTCTTGCATGTATACAGGCAGTGCTTAACCATCAGAGGGTACAAGTCAAATGAGGAACAGACCTTGATTCACTGCAATTTATTTTGAGCAAAACATGTCTGTGATAAACCCAGAATAAGAAAAGGGAAATATCATTTATTAGCCTCCTGATTATAGTGTTTTTTCACTCTCAGTGCTCTGCTCTATATAAAGATAGAAAGTTGTTTTGGTAAACTGAAATATATTTCACCTGAGAGTACTGGCCCTTTTTGTAATATCTGCAGTGTACAGTGTAGCTTATTTAGCCTTGCACACACACACACACACACACACACACACCCTCTCCATCCAATATCCACACAGAACTGCAGAAGACAGAAGGTCAGTAGGTTCACGTAGCTGGCAGATACAGTACCTTAAGTTTTGCTCGGTAAGTGCCTCTGTCCTTCACTGCTCCGAGCTTTCTGTGGCTGCACTAAATTATTTAGGGGAAAGCAGTCATCTCTGAGGAAACCCGGCAGACTCTCCTCTGCATCCCATGAGTCTAAGAAGAGGCAGACGGGCAGCTGGGCACCGCTGCCGGAAATAACACGGCAGAGAAATTTGGCTGTATAGAGGCTTTAGTATATCTGGTTCAGTCTGTCGCAAAGGAAGCCTGTGACAGTGTCAAGGTTTTCAAGCGCAAGTGTAGCTGCCAAGCAGGAACAAAGACCTCTTCTCTCTTTCTTAAGAACATTTCACTGGTGGATACAGTCACGTCAGAACAAAAGAGACTCAGTCCTGTTTTAACCTTTGGGGCCTTTTGGCTTCCTGCCAGTCCCCCGTCTTACCCACATGGAGATGCCTCTCCTCAGGGAAAAGTGACAGTCCATCTTTCTCCCTGTGTAGCGTGACCAGTCAACCCTGACATGTCTGATGGAAGATGACTGAGTCCTCTCACTCCTGCTTCCAGCACCTGACCAATTCAAAGCTTTTTCACCACTTATCAGCCTGCACATTCATGTGTGCAGAACCTTACAGTCCTCTCTGTTTGTTTGGGGTTTTTTGTTTTTTGTACTTATCCAAGAAAACACTGGACATATATTTGTGGTTCAAACTAGTAAACACTCACCCACACACAAGCAGACAAAAGATGTAGTTATGCTACTGCGCAATGATCAATAGACTCAGTGAATTTCTGCAGCCAGTTTTCCATTAGCGGCCAGCCAAATATGGAGGACCAAATAGCTGGAAATAGTAACAAAGTATTTCAACTCATTGTACAATACAAACACAATACATTTGTTATTTGCAAATAAGTGAGCTGCTCCTCTGGCTAATATTTACCACAATTTTCCATTTGTTAAGAGAAAACATAGGCTCTGAACAGTTACTGTGGTAAGTGGCTATGTGTTAGCTTAAGCTCCATAGACTCCACATGAAGAGAAAGAATATGATTTTTGTGCAAAAGAAAATATCCCTCACACCATTACACCACCAGCAGACTGAGCTGTTGATCCAAGGCAGGATGGAGCCATGATTTCATGTCGTTTATGCCAAATTTTAACCTGACCATCTGAATGTTGCTGCAAAAATTGAGACTCATCAGACCAGGGTTTGTTTTTTTTCCCCCGACCTTCGATTGTTGCTGCTGCTGTCCGTGTGTTTCAAGGTTTGACATGTTGTGGATTCAGAGATGCTCTTCTGCATACCTTGGTGGTAACAAGTGGTCATTTGTCTAGTGTGGCCATTCTCAAAGTTGTTGAACAGGCTGTTGAACAGCAGTTGAACACGTGCACCTAACAAAGTGACCGGTGAGTGCATCTACATATACAATCACAAAAGGACTCGAGTGCAGTTCTCAGTACGGCCTCTCTTCAACCTTCGTGGAATTAACATGAACAAAAGATTCAAAGCAAGAAGCCTGGTAAGAGATTTTCATTTGATCAGTCATACTTATACGGTATATGTTTTAGAACTTCAATAAACAGATTTTCTGTTGAGATGCTGAATTTCACAATTTGGTGACTGTCATAACTTTAATAATGTATTGTACCTTAAACCCATACAAAGTCAGCTGAAACTTGATTGAAACCCAATACAGCTGGATTTTTTCCCCCTCTTTTTTTAAATTAAATACGTACAAATCTGAGTTGTTGTTCCTTGTTGAGCAGCTTTCCAGGGAAAACAGTAATTTCTGTAGCCAGTGTTGGGATGGGATTGGGTTTTTTAGCCAAAAAAGTACACATATGCTTTTATCTTTCAGGAGTTTATGCCAGTACAGTTTGGTTGTGACTTTTTTGGCCCAAATCAGTACTGGGCTGCAGCAGTGAAAAAGCAGTATAAAATTTGTGCAAACACTGAGAAATGCCCTCTACTCTGCCATCAAGGAGATAAAGGCTATTATAGGAAGGCCACCAAATTTCTACAGGTGCACACTATCCTCCTGGAAGATAGGCAGAGGCAGGAGGTGAGTCAGCTCCAAGTAGAGCCACAAGAAAACTGAAGGGTTGCTCTAAAACCCATGTGGAGATCTTGGACCTCCTTTCTCAAAAGGACAAGGAGCTGAAGAGGAGGAAAAATTACTTGTAAAGCTGTAGAGGCGAGACTCAACGAGGAGAGAGAAGATGCAGAAGAAAGTGAAAAAGGAAAAGGAGGTGAGGAAGGAAAAGGCAAGTGAGGCAGATGTGATAATCAGACTCCTCATCTCCATGTGCAACCAGCTTCAGGTGCACTCCCTCAGCTGATTGTTTATATATTTCACAATATCGGCTTGTTGGATCCTAGCAGTTCATTCCAGACCGTTTTCACAGTTTAGTATAATATAAAATGCACTCTTTGCCTTTCCAGGAGCTTGCAAGCCAAAGGAGTAGGAGGGAAGGAAATTTCAAAAGTAACAAGAGAAAGAAAATGCAAGAGGAAGAGGAGGGGGAAAATTTCAAGCAATGCACAGAAGAGAATGAAAAAAGAAAGGAAAAAGAATAAAGAGAATGACTGTGAGGACTGAAAATGACTGAGAAAAAGAAAAATTAGCATAAAGGGCGAGGGAGAAGAAATGAGAATGGGGGTTAGCTCCATGAGTGCATCCTCCCTCCTGAAACCCCCACCCCAACCTCCTTCGGACCTCACCCACTGTCTTCTCTTTCTACCCTCCCTTACTGCTCACATCTACACATTTACCCCTCCGTTCCCCAGTGATATATACACATACAGGAATACATTTGCTTCTACTTGCATTTTTGAATAAACAAATACAATTGTAGGGCTCCTTGGCTCTAAATCACTGCAGTACAATTCTTGTTGTTCGAGGAACACATTTTTAACAAGGCTTTCTTGTGTCTTGTGTGATTGTTGCATTATCCTGTGTTATACTTGTGGACTTTAATTAGACCATACATAAATAAGTGTGAATCTTGGAGGGATGGAAAGCGTTGCTGTGTTTTTTTCTTTCAGGTGTTTTTATGACTCATTTTCTATTTTGATGAGTCTCAGCTCAATGGTTTGAGTCAGCACTCAGGAGAGGGACCTGCTCTGTGAGAAATTATTTAAAATGGAGGAGAGGATGTGTAACTACATCTCTGATGGGCTATCTCCTGGCATGTCATGTGAGAGGGAACGCTATCACAGGATTGGTCGATGGGGATTAAAGTAAAAAAACCTCTCAGCAGCATCCCAGTTGATGATCAAGGTAATGCTGTCAGTGGTCTCTAAATGCCAGATGTTTCATAATTAGTTGAAGTAGCCTCTTTAGAGCATGGCTACAAACTGGAACATTACTGCTGACACAGTCAGCCAAAGAAATCATGGCATTTATTATATTATTCAGTGTGTCGTTTCAGTAAATGCACTACTCAAAAAAAGAAAAGAGAACACTTAAATCACACTGTGGTTTCTGATGAATGAAATATTCAAGCTGAAAATCTATGCTGACAAAATGTAACAAAATGTAAAAACAGTGAGAGGAAACCCTTTGTGGACTGAAATCAAAATCACACCAAAAATCAAAGTTAAAAATTGAGTGCCCAGAAGTGTGCATGGTCCACATGTGCCTGAATGATCTTGTCCTCAAACTGGATCAGGGAATGAATGAGCTCCTGGACCATCACTATTTGGTGGCTTTGGCTGCACTGTTACATAATGTGTGTTGCATGCGCTCAGGTGTGAAACGGTTCTCATCCATGAAGATGAGTGGGTGAATGCCAATTAAGCTGCAAGGGTCTGGCCTGTGAGCACTGCTCCTACCAAACGAAGTCAGGCCCTGATGCCACCCTCATAGCGTCTGATTCTGACTGTTTGGTCACACACATGAACTTCAAAAGCCCACTGGAGGTCATTTTGTAGGGCTCTGACAATGCTCCTCCTGCTCCTTCTTACACAAAGGAGCAGATATTGGTCCTACTGCTGGGTTGATGCCCTTCTCCAGTCCTGTCCAGCTCCTCCACACTCAAGACTGTGCTTGGGAGACCAAGAAGACATTCTTGTGACAGCACATATGGATGCGCCATTCTGGAGGAGCTAGGCTGCCTGTGTAACCTGAATGGATTGCAGGTACCATCTCATGCTCTGAGTATTGACAAGGACACTAACAAAAAGCGTAACTAGAGAAAAATCAGTCAGCAGGGATAATGGAGAGAGAAATGATCTGTGGCACTACCTGCTAAGCCATTCCCCTTTGGGGGTTGTCTTGTTGTTGTCTCTCATTGTCATTTTTAATTGCACCAAAGCAGGTGAAATGGATTTGCAGTGGTTTATACTTTCTAGGTGAGCAGATTAATAGCCCTGAATTTAACTGACTTTCTGTTATACTCTGATGATAAAGTGTTCTCTAATTTTTTTTAAGCAGTGTAGAATAACAAAAAAGATAAAACAGATGGGAAATCTGAATTCATTAATATAATATTATAGTGATGTACAGTTATATCTTTGTGTAAACCCTTTTAAAATTTTAACTTATTATTATTAATGTTATAATATTTTATTTGTTGTTATTTTTTGCATGATCCATCCCATGATCCTGAATTGGATAAGTGGAAGAAAATGGATGGAGGGATGGATGGATTTTTTTTGCACTTTAAAATATCAAATAATTCAATTTTATTTGCAATTTATTATGTTTATACATTTATGTGTTTATTAATTTTTTAGCAAATCGACTAATGCCTCCTTACATGGTACATTTACTTATTAATAGGTAGTTAATAATGAAAGAAATGTTTCATTACTATTTACAGCACCCTTTGGTCCTCCATAGCCAAACCCTCCCAGATTCAAATGCCTGTTTCTGTTTCACGGTTTGTCGAAAATACAAAAGGTTCAACCTTGAGAGGTTTGTCTGCACTTGCGCGCTCAACTCTTGCAACGGCACACATGAATAAAAATCACTTGAATTAATATGGTGTAATTAGATGTAAATGTAAAATGACAGTGCTCAAAGGTTTCCACGCCACATTTCCGTATGCATACACAATGACACAAAAGGTGATGACAGCTTGTCCTTTCCAACTGACAAAGTCAAGAGACGTCTGGTGACCGTTGGGGTCTGCTGTCATCCTTCTCACCTCACAAAATCATCACCCATCATCTCTCTCTCTCGCTCTCAATTTGAATCCACCCTGTCACACCAACCGTCTGTATTTTATCCACCATTCAAAAACTCGGCACCTCAGGCTGCATGCATGCGTGCCGCAAAGGTTGCTGTGAAACAATATTGTTGAGCAGCAGATATTGACTCAGAATTGCCCCCAGCTGAAAGAAGACTTAATGAAGATGAAACTGTCACCGTCTGTGTCTTTAGGATGTCTCCAGAATACAGAGTGTTTTCTCATCCCTCTCTGCTTCCTCACATGGCCTACAACACAGCTACACTGGGAAGGAAACCTGCCAGAGAGAGAGAAAAAAAAAACCCTTCCTTTTTTATCTCTGTGTTTTAATTAGTCTCCTTTTATTCACCGAGATTTGCTTCCAGTGATATGTTTTAACCCTTGCATAACCCATCATAATAACCAGGGACTGCAGTGTGGCTATTTTTTTGTGCAAAGATGTCTGGTTCATTTTGTTTTGTAGATGACATCATGCATTGCCTCCACTCATTGTGGAGAACAGAAAATGGAACCATTGTTAGTGGCTGTCTCCTTTTGTTACCGAAATCATTAAAAACAGGATGGAGCTGCAAGTAAATTCAAGTAAAAAAAACAACTTCAACTGGAAATACATAGAAGAGTTAACTGCGTAGAGTCTGAAACACCTCTGACATTCATAGAAACAGACTCTGGATGTACCTCATTTCTACCTGATGAATAAAAAATAAGAAGTGCCTTATGTGACAAACATTCAATTTATGTAAGGAAAAGACAAATACACCAAATGTCTTACAACTTATTATTATTATTAAAAATTGAGTAATCACACTCTATCCTTTATATCCAATGTCATTCTTTTTTAATCTAGAGTAAAGGCAGGAGGCTCAGAGGCAAACATTTCAGGCTCTCAGCAGGATTTCCCTCTGCTGCTGTTGTCAATAGTTCTGTCTGCACTGTGGAATTGAATACATTTTTTCACAGTTTATTCTCACATTTCATTACCCATTTTAATGTGCAATTGTCTTTAACTGAATGCGTCATTTGATTTATGCTTCATGCTGCAGTGTCATAGATCATTATAGGTGCTCTAATAAGCCTCCCAGCATCACATTGGCTTGCATTTACTCTTTCACTTGTATCTTAATTTTGTTAAAATAAGCTTATTTTTATGTTCTGCTGCTGACATTTCTGGCAAAAACAGGCAACAACAGGTGCATTGCTTAAAAAAAAAAAAAAATTATTCCTTCTTTTCTCTGCCACCCAGAACTGTTTTGGGTCCATCCTAATGAAAGGAAAAGTCCAAAAGTTAGTAAATGGGAAAAATTCAGCCTCTGTAAGCCTGACAGCTGTGTATGTGTGGGTGTCTTTGAATACTGTAACACATTACGGTCAAGCTGTTTGGTCTGCTGCAACGTAGTTTATATTTTATTTTAACCACAGTGAAAAACATCTGGCTCCAAGCCAAACAAACTTATTTTTAAAAGAAGGAGAAGCATTTTAGAATAGAATAGAATAGGATAGAATAGAATAAAATAAAATGCCTTTATTGTCATTATACAGAATGTACAGCAAGATTGGTGACATTTTCCTTCCTTCCTTCCTGCCTTCCTTCCTTCCTTCCTTCCAATTAAGGGTTGCTGGAGTTTATCCCAGCTGTCACGGGGCAAGAGGTGGGGTACACCGTAGACCAGTCACCAGTGCATCATAGAGCCAACAGAGAGAGACAATCATTCAAATTCAAATTCACATCTATGACCAATTTAAAATCACCAGCTAACCTAACATGCATGTCCATGGAATGTCGGCGGAAAGTGGAGTACCTGGAGAAAACCCACTCAGGCACAGGGGGAACATGCAAACTCCACACAGAAAGGCCCTTGCCAGCTGGTGGGTTAAAACAAAGGTGCCTCTTGCTGTAAGGTCACAATTTGCTTGCTTCCCTCCATGCTACCCTGCTTATTTACCTGCTACTCTGGAAGAATTTCTCTCTACTTCAACCTTTTTTCATTGGCACACCTCTGCAAAGGTCATAGGTTGAGCCTATGCCATAATGACAGTCTGTTCCTTTTGAGCTGTAGGTGTAGGAACACCACCTACAACCACCTTTTGTCTCTAGTCAATTCTATAATTTCTGGTACAGCATCTACAGTAATGTAATCCTATATTTATTACGTTTTGGTTCTTATGGGACAAGAAATATGAGGGATCTTTAAATATGACTGATTATGAGATTATCTGAACCACCTTTTTCAGGGTGCAAAGCCATAGAGTGAGTACACACTTAATGTTGGTAATAATCCATCACTGTGAGGGGGAAAAACTATGCCAGTGGATATCTATGGTAAGTACAGCAGGTCAGATATAAACCACGCAGGTCGTCAGTCATATGATGGCTGTTTATTGGCACCTTAGTAGTCACAGTGTGTAGGAAAGCTCCCAAATGCAGGACTCCAGCCGGCAAAAATAAAACACGATACATAGAAATGCTGGAGGGAAGAAGAATGAACAAAACTGAAATGAACTGCAACAATAATAAATTTAAAATGGATCAAACTTTTTTTTTTTTCCCAACAACTTTTATTATTTTTTACAAGAAAATAGCCAACCTGTAAACATTTCAAAAGAAGTATCAAAGATTCAAGTCTGGCATAACAAACAGAAAAAACAAAGCATAACATAAAACAAATAAAACAAACTCAGGAACAAAGCAAATATCCTCAGCAAAACAAACAAACAAAAAAACAATAAAAACAAATAAAATGAAATAAATAAAACTTTTTCAGGTAGCCTGTCATTTCAACATTGCAATGTGAGACGCATCAATCCAGAAAATCAGGGAGAACAAGTCTCCCTACATGATCATAAAAACGATCCCACATTGCACCCAATTTATTCTCTCTGCCCTTTAACATAAATCTTATTTTCTCCAATTTGGCGAAGTAAAGGACTTCTCTGACCCAGTGGGTAAATGATGGTGGTGATGAAGATTTCCATTTTGCTAGAATTAGGCGTCGGGCCAATAAGCAGACAAATGCTGCGAAAATTTCTTCCTCAGGAGACAGGTGTGTGTAAGGAGAGGGTACCCCAAATATTGCGATACTAGCAGCAGGCATAATTTGTTTTCCAGCAGTCTTAGTTAGCGAGTCGAATATCTCTCCCCAATATGATCATAGGTTAGGACAAGACCACATCATGTGAACATGGGTTGCAGGCGTCAGACCACAGCGGTCACAGGCAGGGTCCACATCTGGAAACATTTTTGACAGCCTAGCCTTCGTTAGGTGTGCACAATGTACTATTTTACACTGAACAAATGCATGCTTAGCACAAATAGAAGATTCATGCACTTTTCTAAGCACGTTACTCCACATATCGTCAGTCATCTGCTCATCTAAGTCCTCCTCCCACAGCCTCCTAAGGGGAGTCACCGGAGTCAGATCCAGAGAGTAAATCTGAATATAAATGTATGAGATCATACCCTTCAAAGATGGGACTGGTCTAAGAGTCTAAAGAAGAACCTGGGGGCTCAGCAGGAAAGCAAGGGAATCTGTTATTGACAAAGCTACGAATCTGCAGGTATCTAAAAAAATGTTGCTTTGGGAGGGAAAATTTTTTGGATAATTGTTCAAAGGCAGCAAAGACATTATTTATATATAAATCATTAAATGATCTGATGCCTAAGTTGGACCAAACGGTGAAAGCGCCATCTATTAGAGATGGGGAAAAAATATGGTTTGATGTTATTGGGGCCTGCAATGAATATGACTGAAGCCCAAAAAAACGTCTGAATTGTATCCAAATTTTCAAAGATGTCTTAACAATTATATTCTTCGTATACAAGTCAGTGGCAGATTTAATAGGGGAATGAGCCAGAGCCGACAAAGATACTGGTCGGAAAGTGTTGGCCTCCACTGATAGCCAAATTGGGATGGAAGCACCTAAATTTGGGTGAAGCCAAAACTGTAATATTTTAAGATTGGCTGCCCAATAGTAGTATCTAAGGTTAGGAAGGGCCATACCACCTAAGGATTTAGGTCTTTGCAATAGCTGCTTACGCATCCGTGGAGGCTTTTTACTCCAAATAAAGTCGCATATGCAGCCATCCAGATTTGAGAAGAAAGTTTGTGGTAAGAAAATAGGGACACATTGAAATAGATACAAAAATCTGGGGAGAATAATCATTTTAACAGTGTTGATACGAGCTGCGATAGATAAATTTAGTAAAGACCAGCGTTCAAAATCCATCTTTGTACGAGTCAAAAGGGTGGCAAAGTTTGCTGCATAAAGGTCCTTAAATTTAGAGGTTACAAGAATACCTAAATAAAGGAAATTATGCTTGACAATCTTAAAAGGCAAGGTCTCTAGTGGGTATGCATTTGCAGCCTTATTCAAAGGGAAAAGTTCACTTTTGCCCAAGTTTAGCTTATAACCGGAGATAGCGCCAAAGGATTCCAGAGTGGAGAGAGTTGCTGGGATGGAAACAGAGAAGTTTGAAATATAAAGAAGAAGATCGTCCGCATACAAGGATACTTTCTGCTCCAGACCACAAGAAAAAATACCCGAAATTTTTGAGTGACTACGTAGGGCAATTGAGAGAGGCTCAATAGCCAGAGCAAACAGAAGAGGGCTCAAGGGACAGCCCTGCCGAGTAGAGCGGTGAAGAGGGAAGTATGATGACTGATCATAATTTGTTCTAACAGATGCCAAGGGAGACGAATATAAGACTTTCACCCATGAAATGAAATTATTCTGAAAACCAAATTTTTCTAAAGCAAAAAATAGGTATTGCCATTCCACCCGGTCAAAAGCCTTTTCTGCGTCTAAAGACAACACGGCCAGTGGCACAGTGGAAGATGGAAGATGGTAAATTGTGTTGAAGAGACGCCTCAGGTTAAAAAAGGAATGTCTGTTCTTTATAAAGCCTGTTTGCTCAGGAGAGATAATAGATGGTAAAGCGGTTTCAAGGCGTTTAGCAAGTGTTTTTGAAAGTATTTTAAAGTCAACATTTAATAAGCTGATTGGCCGATAAGACGCACAGTCCAATGGATCTTTTCCTTTTTTTTAAATTAAAGAAATAGAAGCCTGATTTAATGTATGGGGTAATTTGTGTGCTATAAATGATTCATTGAACATATCAAGCAATATTGGGATCAGTTTGTGCTGAAACTTTTTAAAGAATTCAACCGGAAACCCATCACGCCCTGGACATTTACCAGTCTGCATGGAAATAATGGCATTACCGAGCTCTAACGCAGTTATCGGTTTTTCCAAATCTTCAACCTTATCAGGGGGCACCACAGGAGTTTCAATAGATGAGAAGAAATTTTCAAAGTCTTGCTTACCACATTGTATTTCCGATGTGTAAAGGGATTCATAGTACTGTTTAAATTCGTTGTTGATTTCTGTTGAATCTATTGTAATTCCTGATGGTGTGCGAATTTGAGAGATTTGATGGGAAGAGGACACCTGCTTCAGTTTGTGAGCCAGTAATTTTCCAGCCTTGTCACCATGTTCGTAGTATGTGCTCCCAGATTTAAGGAGCATGTCAACAGCATGATCTACAGTAAGATTGTTATACTCGGATTGTAAGGTCATGCGTTCTTTGTACAAGACTGCACTGGGTGAGAATGCATAAAGATTATCTAATTGCAAAATGCGTTCAGACAGGCTCAACAGTTTATCTTTTCTCTTTTTATTCTCATTGCATGTATAAGAGATTATCTGACCTCTTATATAAGCCTTCAAGGTGTCCCACAACACAGCTGAGGAGATATCAGGGGTTTTATTTATCATTAGAAAGAAATCAATTTGGGAGGAAATTAGCTCGATAAATTTTTCATCTGAAAGCAGACGTACATTAAACCGCCAAGGGGGCCTCGACTGGACAAATGGATCAAACTTCATCCACAAAAGCAGCAATAAAAACTGAACACACACAAACATTCATTAATATTAAACAAGAATGAAACACCTTAACATCATAACCAAGCCCATAACATTAATTCATGATTTTGATGTTTGCTTTCATTTTATCTTTATCAACGCCCCAGTGTTGTTGATAAATGCAAGAACCACGATTTATTGCATCTACCAATTTGACAATATTTCTTTTCCTGTAGCAAATACAATATCCAAAATTCATGTTATTGACAAGTTAGTTGTTAACCTTTTTTAACACATGTTTAGGCATACCCTTGGTCATGGTGATACATTTTAAATCACACAAAGTCCAAACATGAAGGAAAAACTGTAATCCATAAAAAAGAATGCAAGAAACTCCAAAGAATCAATGAAAGCAAGTAGCTAAACAGATGCTTTGACAAAGAGAAAGGGGGAAGAGAGGATTATACCACCATATAAACACTGGAGACTGATGTAAAATCATACAAACAGGAAATAAAAGCCAAAACAAGACAGGAGAGAAGTTTTTATACTATTGTTTGTTCATGGAAGAGACTTTGGGCAGAGTTGCGTCTTCACTGTTGGCACGATACAGGACTCATGGCAGGGTTCGCCTTTTCAACTTTGGATGCTCGATGTCCCAAACAGTTGGAAGGATGCTACATCTGAGAAAATAACTGCACAGAAGTTCTGCTGTCCAGTCCTTGTACTTTCTGCAGCATTTCAGTCTGTGTGATGTTTTTCTTGGAGACAAGTGGCTTCTTTGCTGCCCTTCTTGACATTAAACCATTCTCCAAAAAGTTGTCACACTCAAACCCCATGACTCCTCACGAGGAGACCAACCAGGACATTTGTTGGACACTTTCATGAAGCCTTCCTAACTGCAGTTGAACCTCTTTCCTTGAAGTTTTTGATGATTTGGTGAATGGTTCTTTCAGGCGCAATTTCCTTGCATGTGAAGCCATTATGATGCAGTGACTTCCTTTGGAGGTCACCACTGCTAACACAGGAAGACAATGACTTCAAGCACTTCTCATATCAATAGCAATCGGTCTGCCCTTAAAATTCAGTGCAAGTGGTGGGGTAATTTCAGCTGAGATGATAGGGAACAGCTGTTAGCTGATCATTCATGTTGTGGCCAAAATAGTTACAAAATAGTTTTTTGTATGAGAGTTATCTTTTAAACCACTGAAGCTCTTTGCAATTCATGAATAAACTTCTTATCAGTCTGCACAATAAAATAAAAATACTGTTGTGAATCACCACCATACACATCAAATAAAAGTGCAGCAGAGTTTACAAAGCACAATATTGGTGCCATTCCCCAAACAACTGGACAGGTCTGTAAATGATAGGGTTGTATCCAAATTTCTTTAGTCTTGGAGGTTTCCGTAAATCTGCATGATTGTATGATCACACAGGCATACACTGCCCTTCTTTTTCACAATGTTTCTACATTTTCAGATTAACAGTTTAATAATATGCAAACAAGAAGCTACTTTTCTTTAAATAAAGGTGTATATCATGTTGTATAAGCACACAATACTTGGAAAGGTGACATGAGCAGGGGTACAAGAGGCATTCTGTCACAAATCCAATCCCCCAAAAATACAATCTGAAGCCCTAAAGTTCAGGTAATGCCTGAATCTTGGAACCTGATAGTAGTCATTAAGTTAAATGGTAATTGGATGTATTAGTGAATGATTTTATCAGTTCCATCTTTGCAGCAATTATGTCAATATGTTAGCTTATAATTGTTATAGAAGTAAATATGAAGTTAATTCTAGACTCTAGTTCCAGTACAGTTAATGTTTGATCAACCCATATTCCTGCTCTAAAAGTGACAGTTTGTAAGCTACTCCCTTTATAATTCCTCTCATGTGGAGTTATAAATTGGCATGTCATTACAGCTTAGGTGTCAGGAAAAGAGTTCCTCTTTCTTGCTGTAGGAATTCAGATGTAAAAGGCTACAAATAAAGGCAAACTCTTCCTTGGGCAGAGGAATGACACACTTACAGTACATGTATGCTGAAGCTCTGCACCCTGACACTTTTAAAGTTGCAGGTAACTAATCTTCACTTGTCAAACAGACAGGTTGTCTTTTTTAAAGTGACACTTTGAAGGTCTCAGCTCTTTCCCCTGACTTTTTCCTGCAGAGTTCAGATGCTGCTGATTCATCCTGTCCCCTGTAGAGAAAATAACTACAGTATGATACTTGTACTTGCAAAGTAGGGCCCAGCCTCAAGGAACAAAGCCTCTGAGTCATGGCTTAGTACAAGCCTTTGAAGGATATCATTAGCTGCTGCACCAAATGCCATGCCATTGGCAATGAAAATTGACATTATAAAAAAGATGAGGGTGGTAGCTGCATCACCGTGGTGTACTATGAAGCTTTGTAAATAGTAATTAAAGTACTGAGCTGCAAAATCACTGCAAAAATAAATAAAAAAATAAATAATGATATAACAGCGGCTGGTGTGTTTTTGGTGATGTCAGTGTTGGGTTTTTGTTAAAATTTCCTTGAGATTTGTTATTAAGTGGTTAGCTCCCAGTCTGATTCCAATCCTATTCTCCTGCCAGTCCTAAATATTTCCTGCCTGTTCATTGCTGTACACGAAAATTTCCATTCTGCCAGTCTGCCCCAAGCCATCTTTCCAGACTGTTAGTGACTAACCAGACAGTTGTCCAGTTGGCTAGGCGTGAAGCAGCTGTCTGATCCATGGATGGATGTCACCGTCATAGAGGCCCTCCAAAAACAAACATGACTCCTGTCGACATTGTTTCTCTCAAATAATTTCAGTTCAATTCAATTATTTATGCAGTCACAACAACAAATCACAACAGTCACCTCAAGGTGCTTTATATTGTAAAGTAAAGACCATAAAATAATACAGAGAAAACTCCAAAATCAGACAACTCCCTATGTGCAAGCACTTGGCAACAGTGGGAAGAAAACTCTCTTTTAACAGGAAGAAACCTCTGGCAGAACCAGGCTCAAGGAGGGGCAACCATCTGTCTAGACAGGCTGGGGATGAGGGGAGCAAGGCAGGACAAAAGAGAGAACCAGAGATTAATAATAACTAATAAACTAATAAAAAGATCAAAGTAATGTGGAGCAGGATTGAATTCATCTTACTGCTGTGGCCATTGACACAACAGTCTGAGTTTCTCATGTGGTCCCTTGGGAAAATTAAATGCCCACCCCTGCTCCAGTCCCTGTCTCAGCCAATGCCAAATTAGGGAGGGTTGATGCCAGTCTTGTTCTGGTGTCTAAAGTGAGTGATGTTTCTTCAGCTCCTGATTTTGCACCTGAGATGACCAACACCAGTCCTGGTCTCCTTATGGTTTTGATCTCTGTAGCTAATTCCCCACCCTTAAGAGGCGTTGATTTTGATTATCAGGGTCTTCCACCATCAGTAGCTTTCTCTTCGGTCTCATCTGAACTGGACCTGTCAACTGTGTTTGTGCTGTTGGTGGTTTCAGGAGCATTTTAACTGAATTATATGAGAAATAATATACAACCTGTTGTGAGATACAGGAAAGCCAAGAAGTTTGGACTCTGAAGTTGTTGAACTTAACTGGCAGGCTCCCTGCAGCACCTTTTGCTTATCTCTGCTAAGCTTTATTAAAGTTTCTTTTTACTGTTGTATGCCAGTGTGGATCTGAGCACTTCATCTGAACTACACTCAACGGGTGGCTCATTTAAGATTCCTTTCCTCCTCGTGACCCTTCTCAGAGCACATAACTCATGTGCTTAGATTTACCCCACTAACCTCTTCACCTTCACACCTTTCTTTCATTATATCACCAATGCAAGGCTGACTCTTTGGGGTGAAAGAGGCAGAAGTGCAGAGGAAGAACAGAAGAGTAAAGATGAATTGGCAACAGAACTAACAGCACCGAGGAACAGCAGGTCCCACATGCCCCAGCCCCCTCAGCTGGCTTTGTTCCTGCATCTTCTTTGCAACAATTCAAAAGCAGCTTGCACAAATTAGACCCATGGGGAGAGAGAACAGACCAATGTACAGCAAACTACTGTCACTCAGAACGGTTTCTGCTGAGGAGAGAGGGGACACTGGATACGCTGGGTGCCCAAGCAGACGAATTAGCCACAAGGGACCAGATGTTCCTCTTCTGTGTTGCTTCCTCTCACTAATAAAAGCTCCTGCTACTGCAGTGCAGCATAGCACCTATCTTTTCTTGGTTCAATTTTCATTCATTTCAAGGGATGGCAGTCTTATTTAATATTGAGCAAACTAAGCTTTTGCAGGAATCATATTGATTCATTCTTTTTAGCTTCTTGCAGCCCCTAAAGGCAAATGTTACAATTCTTCTCTGTCACACTTTGCACATGCACCTGGTATAGATGGTGACAAGAGGCAACAAAAATTAGGAAGGAAGAAAGAAAGCCAGACAGAGAGAGAGAAACACTTCTCACCATGGGAGGAACTTGGCAGCTTTCTCAACTTTGTAGATCGCAGGTGCTGTGCTCACAATCATGATCGAGTTAGGGATGCCACACATCAGTGCAGGTTGGCAGGAAGAGCTGGCAGGTGTTGTCTATGGGGGAAATGTGCTGGCAAGCATAAGGTGTCACATGTGGAAAGCATCGAAGAAACAGAAGGAACCCTTACTCTGTCATCACCCAGCTTGTGATATTCATCATTGTTAGATCTACTGAATTCATATGCCCTAAAATCTACAGGAAAAAAAACTGAACCCTGCTACTAAGGATTATGTGTGTCTGTGTGTGTGTGTGTGTGTGTGTGTACACATACTTTGGTATGATTCAGCATTTCACTGCTTGAATTGGATTCTCCACACTTATTAGTTACATATTGTATTTTATCCAATAAAGGGAATTAAACAAATTTAATACTTGAGCAGTAAACCCAACATTATGCAGGGACCTTGAAGTACATAAATCAACATAAGTAAACAGCTCTTTAAAAGAGAAAAAGTTTTTTCCCCAATATTTCAGAAGCCATATTATTGACTCAACAATTAAGTGCAAATGAGAACCTTTGCACAACACAGATAAAAAGACCAGAAAACAATGCTGGCTTTATAGATAATTGGAAAACATTCAGGGGAAAACCCGGCCTTGTTGGGAGAGGCAACATCCATCCCGCTTTGGATGGAGCAGCTCTCATTTCTAGAAATTTGGCCAAATTTATTAACTCCCCCAAACCCACAAAACAATTTCATTACAGTAAACAGTTTTTCTGAAAGTGCCGTAATTACTTTTAAGGATCTAATTCCTCCACTGTTATCTTCTTCAATGCCATGTGCCACCACAATGCAGAGCAGCTACCTAAACTCTACTCCCACAGAGGTCACTTATCTCCTTAGTAGAGTTATATCCTCACTGTGTACAACTCTGGATACTGTGGCTCTTCTGAAAAAGAAAGCCTCAAAATGAGAAGAGCTTGACTCCATGGTATAACTCACAAACACGCTGCTTAAAGCAGATAACCTGTAAGCTGGAGAGGAAATGGTGAAGATCTTCGTTTAGCCCGGAAAAAGAGTTTGTTGCTCTATAAAAAAAGGTCCTCCGTAAAGCTAGAATATCTTACTATTCATCACTAATTGAAGAAAATAAGAACAACCCAACAGGTAGGTTTCTTTTCAGCACTGTAGCCAGGCTGACAAAGAGTCGGAGCTCTGTTAGGTTGAGTATTCCTTTAACCTTAACTAGGAATTATTTAATGCCTTTAATTTCTTCACAAATAAAATTTTAACCATTAGAGAAAAAATATTCACAGTTGTCCCACAGATATTTTATTACATATAGCAACTTTAATAACTGCTGATATTTACTTGGAAACTTTCTCCAATTGTTCTTTTGGAGATAACCTCAATAGTTACTTCCTCCAACCATCAACATGTCTATTAGACCCCATTTGTACAAGACTGTTCAAAGAAGTCCTACCATTATTCACTGCTTCAGTATTAAATCTAATCAATCTAGCTTTATTAACTGGATACGTACCATAGGCTTTCAAAGAGGCAGTAATTAAACCATTACTTAAAAAGCCATCACTTGACCCAGCTGTCTTAGCTAATTATAGGCCAGTCTTCAAACTTCCTCTTATTTTTAAAATTCTTGAAAGCATAGTTGTCAATTAGCTGGGTGATAATCGGCTGTGAAATGGTTTATTTAAAGAGTTTCAGTCAGGATTTAGAGTGCATCATAGCACAGAAACATCACTAGTGAAGGCTACAAATGACCTTCTTATGGCCTCTGACAGTGGACTCATCTCTGTGTTTGTCCTGCTTGATCTGAGTGCAGCATTTGAAACTGGTGACCATAATATTTCATTACAGAGATTACAGAATGCTGTCTGCATTAAAAGGTATTGCACTGCAGTGGTTTGAATTATATCTATGTGATAGATTCCAATTTGTTCATTTAAATGGGGAATCTTCTTCATTCACAAAAGTTAGTCTGCAGGGTTCTGTGCTGGGGTCAATAATTTGTACGTTATACATGCTTTCCTTAGGTAATATTATCAGAAAACATTGCATACATTTTCATTGCTATGTAGATAATACCAAATGAAACTAGATTTAAATCAAGTAGTTAAACTGCAGGAATCTCTTAAAGACATAAAGGCCTGGATGACCTGCAATTTTCTTCTCCTAAATTCATCCAAAACTAAGGATATTATATTTGGCCCTAAAACATGGTGTCTGACCAGGTGGTTTCTCTGGATGACATCAACTTGGCCTCCAGCAACACTGAGGAATCTTGGAATCATTTTTGCCCCGGATATGTCTTTCAATGTGCATATTAAACAAATGCTTTCTTGCATTTGCACAATCTCTCTAAGATTAGAAACGTCCTGTCTCAGAGCAATGCTAAAAAAACGGATCCATGCATTCATTGACTCTGTGCTGGACTATTGTTGACTATTCATTATTATCAGGCTGTTCTAAAAGCTCCCTGAAAAGCCTTCAGCTGCAGCGAGAGTACTGACAGGGACTTGAGAGAGCATATTTCTACCATTTAGGCTTCTCTTCATTGGCTCCCTGTTAAATCCAAAATTGAATTTAAAATCACATACAAAGTCTTGAATAATCAGGTCCCATCACATCTTAAAGACCTCATAGTACCATATCACCCCAAAAGAGGCTGACTTGTGGTTCCTTGGGTATTTAAAAAGTAGAATGGAAGGCAGGGCCTTCAGTGGTCAGACCTCTCTCCTGTGGAACCAGTTTCCAGTTTTACCAGTTTGGATTCAGGGGACAGACACCTTCTTTATTTTTAAGATTAGACTTAAAATTTTCCTTTTTGATAAAGCTCATATTTGGAGCTATAGTGATGCTGCAATAGGCTTAGGCTGTTGTGGGCTTCCAAATTATACAGTGAAAATTTCTTCTTCACTCAGCTCTTTTCAGTCTCCATGTGCTCATACACCACTATTACATCTAATTATTAGTAATTATTGAACATTGGCTCTGTCTCCATCTTTTCTCTTTCCTTTCACCCCCAACCAGTTATGGCAGATGGCTCCCCTTGCCTGCTGTATTCCCCTCCGGTTCTGCTGGAGGTTTCTTCCTATTAAAAGGGAGTTTTTCCTTCCCACTGTCATCTGGGGAGTTGTCTGTTTGTTGGGGTTTTCTCTTGCATATTATAGGGTCTTTACCCAACAATACAAAGTGCCTTGGGGCATCTATTGTTGCGAAATGTGCTATAAAAGTAAATAAATAAATAAGCAACTAAGTGAGAGACAGCAGAAAGCAGCATACCGAGGGCAAAATTACTGCATTAAAAACATATATGGTTCTCATTTGAAGAACAAAGAAGGTGTTCTTTTTCTCTGTGGCAGATGCTGGTTTCAAAAGATAATGGGGACATGTTTCTTTTCAATTCCATTGTCAAAGATGGTGTACAGTTTGTAGTGGCAACCAATTACAGGGGCCTTTCATCCAGAAGGTAGCATCAAATGGTTCATCTGTCAGCCTTTGTTGCTGGGGGCATACAGGCATCCTGGAGAGAGACTGATGCACTCAGCAGCACTTTCTTTCTCCTCTCAATGTCCATCTCTACATGATAAAGCACTCTAAAACTCTGCAAAAATCTGGACCTCTTACAGGTGAATGAGCTCAAAACACTAAACTAGACACAGACGGTTTTCTTTTGTTGTAAACCTGTACAGTGGTGACAAAGTAAACTGATGTGTGCTGCCTTAAAAATGTGTGTTGACCCAGCCTGTTTGCTAGGCTGCTCTATCACCCTGTTGCCACATAGGGGACTTTCCTGAGCTGCCCTCCTCCCGGGATTTGACAGACATAACAGATGTAGCTTTCGAGCTCCCTCACATGCATACACGAATACACACATATACACAATGCATGCATACACATAGATAGCACACACATGTAAAAGTATCAAGGGACAAATGGATCCTGCCTGGGAGGGAGTATATTTAGACTCTTGCGTAATGTGCTTTTAACACAACACAGAGTGGATGAATTTTTAATGCCAGACCAGAGAGAGAGAGGCAGGAAGAGGGGAAAAAATGAATAAAGTTAAGTATTTAATCTGTGCTGTTGCTTAGGGGTGAGACAGAAATCTGAAAGCAGCCTATGAGCATCAGGCACTGCACACAGGCTAGCCACTGATGTAGCAGCCATGGATGAATGGGTCTGCAAGAGAGGGGAATGGGAAGCAAGTGAGGAAGGCAAAGAGGGAAATATTGTGAGATATGTAAGGCTAGAGAGAGGGAGAGGAGACGTGTTTGCATGAATGAGCGAGCAGGAATAACTACGAGCCATGTCAGTGCTGTGCAGGGTAACCCAGGGGAGTGCACAGTACCGCAGCTTCCCTGGCAAATATGGTAGTGCAAACACATATAGAGAAATACCTGCAATACTGTCGTGCTAATTAATCTACATTTCCTGCATTTACCTTATTAGAGAAGTTATTTTAATTGCAGGGAAAAAGCAATGATGAGAAAACTCCATGAGCTATTTGACAGAATAGCACTAGAAAAACGTGACGATAGTGGCAGCAATGCTTACTTTTATCAGTTTTAAAAAGCTGCAACAAACTAAAAGTAGAAAGCTCGGTCCTCCCTCTGGAAAAGATTTCAGATTTACTTTGAGGATTTTATGTTCAGATTCAATTGTTTTCAGCACAGTTTTATACAAAGCATGATTCAGAAGGCACAAAGTTAGAATACCCATTCATTTGATTAACCACCGAAACTACAGTGTGAGACAGATTCGCAATGATGACATGGTGAAACATAGCCGAATTTGTGTGAAGCTTAGGTTGCTTTGATCATGTTGAGCAGGCTGGTGTTAATCTACAGATACCAACATCAAAAGTGGATTAATGCTTCCCTGCCTTTTTCCTTAAAATATGTAGACAATTTATATTTACACATATATATTTATATATAGAAAATATACACCACTTTTTATAAAATATTACTAAAATGAACAGCAAGCAGTAGGACTGTATTCAGGTGCAGATGAATGCACATTTTGGGCTATAATAGATCTTACAGCAGCCAGATGGTCTGTGTGGGGGTTTGACAACAACAACAACGAAAAAACTACTGTGGGTCATTTAACTGCTTTAAACAGTGTTTTTAAGACAATAATCTGCTATATCAGGCTACACAACAGTTTTTGGAGGAAGCATTGTTGGTTTTGGTGCTATCTTGTTATGTTAATAGCAAGTTAAACATAAAATCACTACTTTGTAAAAACCTGAAATGATCAGGGTTTGAGGAATTAAATGAACTCCTATGAAGAACTCAAAGGCAGTTTAACAAAAAAGCTAAGAGTTTGATGAGGCCACTGCAGAGTCCTAACACAAATTCCAAAGTGCCAGCAGAACTCCAAAAGATCACAGGAGAACACAAAGGAAGGCAACAACAGACACTGTGACAAAGGCTGAGGCGAAGACAGGACTATTTATACACAAAGGGCAATCAGGGAAGTGAAGCAGATGAGACACAAGCATAGATAATTAAGATAGTCACAAGTGGGGAATTAAAGTAACTAACTGTTGCCTCCCTAGGTTTGTCGTCTGAGGGGCAACTGGCTTCCTGTGCCAACGTGTGATGCTCCCTCTCTCTCTGTGGTAATGAATAGCAAAAAGGAACACACGTTGAGCTATCGTAGCTTCATAACAGGAAGGTTTATTCTTCACAAGGAAATCTATAAATATACCTCAGATATTATAACTGAATATAAACCAATGGCCATTCTCTTTAGCCTCTTTTACAAACCGTGGCCATAATGCTCCTCAGTCAAG
This sequence comes from Pterophyllum scalare, assembly GCA_024447675.2. Lineage (NCBI taxonomy): Eukaryota > Metazoa > Chordata > Actinopteri > Cichliformes > Cichlidae > Pterophyllum > Pterophyllum scalare. The sequence goes on from JAMQGT020013463.1 coordinate 44,703, forward strand.
ACAGCATTAATATAACATTTCCACAACTTCATATAATCGTTCAATAAAGTCTCTTTGAGTCCATCAACACATTATAATCACAATGCATAACAATAAACACATTCATTGTAAAGATAAACACATAAACATGCTCACATTCTTATTCTTAAATCCACCATTTTAGACTGCATGTATAAAAGCCAATAAAACCAATGAAACAATGAAATGCATTTTTCCCAATACTTTTAACTATTGTTTCCTTTTGTCTACACAAATAATTAGCTTGGTTCATAAACAAACACATCTAATGCTATACTGAAAATTACCAGCTCTATAAAGTGCAATGCTCCTTTAATGGCACTTTTCTCTCATCAAGAGTCACTCATCAGCAGTCGCCATTACTCACAAAATCACTTTACTACATTACTGGTTTCAGTATTTAACCTCCACATTGTCCTTTAACTAAACATAATAAACATACAATGACATATCACAAGAACATGGTTTCACAGAACGCACAGTGAGTAAGTTCGGATGTGAGTCCAGCAGTTTCTCATTTGACTTTGGTTAGCTTCCCCATGCTACTCCACATTAGCCAAGTCCGCTAGCATTAGCATTCTTTAGCATGCATCAATAACCACGATTTACACACCAGTCTCTTCACAAACTGCTTCTTTTAACGTCTTGTACAAGTTTCTCATAAAAACACTCTCTACACATATGGTCTGTATTGTACCATCATTGTTATGTGTTTTTACTGACCTGTGGTAATGAATAGCATAAAGGCACACACGTTGAGCTATCGTAGCTTCATAACAGGAAGGTTTATTCTTCCTCTGTGCCCCAAAACTACTCCATACCACAAGCGCGATAGGCGCCCTCTAGTGTCCTGCTGTGGAATGGCACCAAAATACATGAAACTGCACATAACTCACAAACATGTTCAAATGACAGTCAAGTTCACCAATATAACAAACTAAAGAAACATTACAATATAACAAACTAAAGAAACATTAGGGTTGACTTTTTTCTCTTTATCCCCCTTGTTGCTTCATCTCAGAGTGAGATCATTTCAACTCTCTACACTCTCCCCCACTCAAAGAATGTCTCCCGACATTTGTTTTTATTTGCGTGGACATGTCAGTGTATAAGAGTGTACCAACTGTGGTTATATGGTTGGGGATGGATGGGGTAAAAGAATGATGGAAAACTTGGAGTAGACACGTAGGGTTGGCTGGCTGATAGGGAGTTCATGTCTGTTCTCCAATGGCGGTATGATGGCTGACCAAGGGTGTCATATGTGAGTCTTTCTGCTGGTCGCCATCTCCTCTGTGACCTCCTTACATTGTCACTTTCTCCTATGTTCCGTCCATCCATTTCATCCACTTGGTCAAGCCCTGTTCTGACCAAGTCCTCAGTTTCCACAATGTCCTGCTCTCCCTCAGCTTCCGGCCTGGTAGTAGGACAGAACTCTCCGGCTGTTGCATTTAACTTGCGCTGACTTTGTGACTTCTGCTGTGGCATGGCAGTCTCCTGTTGTTGAGGATGCTCCTGTAGAATAACAGGATCTTGTTGACAAGGGTCTGGAAGTCTGTAACATGGGATCCTGCTCCGGAGATCACGATGGTAAGTATACTCATCTTCCTCATCAGAGCTACTTGTTGCTGTTTGGTTGACAAATTTTTCAGGTTGTCTTTGTCTCTTCTGTCTGGTCTTTCCTTCCACAGAACGTTCTTCTTCAAGAGGTAGGTCATTTACTGGCAGCAGAAGATTTCTATGAAGAACACGCATGGCCTTACTTCCTCTCTCTGGCTGCACTTTATAGACTGGGCCATCTCCCACTCTCTCCACCACGCGATGTACTACCTTCTCCCAGTAGGCACGCAATTTCCCTGGACCTCCTCTCTCCGACAGATTTTTCACCAGTACCCTATCACCTGGCTGGAGAATAACACCTCTTACACGTCTATCATACTGTTTCTTGCCTTTGGCTGAGGACTTAAGGCTGTTGTCTGCAGCTATTTGGTAAGCCACTCGCATCCTCTCTGCCCATTTTTGTACGAAGGTTTGGTGGTTACGTGCCTCCGTCTCTTTCCTTTGGCTAAAAAGCAAATCCACTGGCAACCGTGGAGCCCTGCCATACAAGAGGAAAAATGGAGAGTATCCTGTTGCTTCATGTCTTGTGCAATTGTATGCGTGCACAATCTGAGGCAGATGATCCTTCCATTCACTCTTTTTCTCTTCTTGTAGGGTACGCAGCATTTGGAGGAGTGTCCGATTTAATCGTTCCACTGGATTGCATTGTGGATGGTAAGGGGTGGTTCGTGAATGTGCGATTCCTGACAGTTGTTGTAGTCTTTGGAACAGGCTGTTCTCGAACTCACGTCCTTGATCGTGATGCAACTTCTCTGGATACCCAAACCGAGGAATAAAGTCCTGAAATATCTTTTCAGCAGCTGTCTTTCCTGATTTGTTCCTTGTTGGGTATGCCTGTGCGAAGCGTGTAAAGTGGTCAACAAGGACAAGGATATACTCATATCCTCCTTTGCTTGGCTCCAGGTGCAAGTAGTCAATAGAAACTAACTCAAATGGTGTACTGCTGGTGAGGGATGCCATTGGAGCTCTTTGTGGGACATTGGGATGTTTTTGTTTTATACAAGGGCATTTTTTTGTCACATAGTCCTCAATATCCTGTTGCATATATGGCCAGTAGAACCGTTCTCGAGCAAGATGGATAACCTTGTCAGAACCTACATGCCCCATATCGTCATGCAAGCTCTTCAGTACCTCCGATTTGAGCTTTTCAGGGAGGACCAGTTGTCTGTTTTGATGTGTGTTCCGATAGAGTAGTCCATTTTCTACCTCTAGCTTGTTCCACTCATAGAGTAGTCTCCTTGTCTGTTTACACATTTCTCTCTTCTCTTTTCCATTCGGAGTCCATGCTCTCTGCTTCAGGGACACAACCTCTCTAATAGCTGGATCTTCTTGTTGTGCCGCTCTGATATCTTTGGGGGTGATGCTTGGGACAGCATCTGATGGCACAGTGTTTCCACCATCAACATTTAGTTGCAATGCAGCAACCCAGGGAACCTCATCATTTTGTGCCATTTTGGTTCCCTGCCACACTGCAGAGACCACCTCCGGTGACATTGTTTCTATATGATCCTCCATCTGCTGCTGAAGGTTCACTGGGTACCTGGACAACATGTCAGCATCCGCATTCTTCTTTCCAGGTCTATACTTGATATCAAAATGGAAGTCGGCCAACTCCCCAACCCACCTGTGACCCACAGCGTTTAGCCTTGCTGAATTCAGAATGTAGGTCAAGGGATTATTGTCTGTATAGACTGTGAAAGTTGGTGCATAATACAGGTAATCCCGAAACTTGTAGCAAATAGCCCATTTAAGTGCCAAGAACTCAAGTTTGCCAGAGTGTAGATGGTAATTCCTCTCAGCACGTGTTAAGGTTCTAGATCCATACCCAATGACGCGCAGTTTGTTGTTTTGGCGTTGGTATAATACAGCTCCTAGTCCTTCATTTGAAGCGTCTGTGTGTAGCACGAATGGAAGATCGAAGTCTGGATAGGCTAAGATGGGAGGGTTCGTCAGCATCTCCACTAACCTTGATACCACATTTTGATGTTCATTAGTCCAAGCTACCGGTGTACGGGAGGGAAGTTGTCCCTTGTTCCCTTTGATTACTTGACCCTTTTTCTTACCAATCTGAGATTTGATGTC
>JAMQGT020013464.1:0-132500 GCA_024447675.2 Pterophyllum scalare
TTCTGCACATGAACACAATGGATTTTGTTCCCATCTGCCTTGCAGTGAGTGTGGTGCAGTTTTCAGGCCTGCTGCAGAGTGTGCAGGAACATTCAAGTTCAAACTTCCTGCTCTGCGTAACCACAGAGGTAAACGAGAGGCAGCATTTGTCTTGGAATAATGAGGGAACAGCTTTCATTCCGGACATCAAACTGATTCCCAATTGTCCCATTCTTTTTAGTCTCTAGAGGACGCTTTCATTCGTACAGAAGTTTAACTTGGATTAAAGTCTGCATCTTTAATAATATGCCGGATCTTTAATTTAAAATCAACTATTGTTCTTTGTGGAGACAAAATAGACAAAAGCTGTCAAGTGTAAGAGTGCTTATGGCCTTAACTGTATACTGATGAAATATGATTACATAGATCCAAAGCAAAGATACCATCAGATTGATCCAGCAATACATTGTAACCACTTACTGGTTCAGTTCTAGGTATTGCTTGAAAAACTAGTTCATGCATTTACTTCAAGGCTGGAGTATAATAATTCATTATTATTATCCTGATATTATTATGTTATTATTATTAAGTGATATTAGCAGTTGGGCAGTTGATCCAACACACTGCAGGGAGAGTACTAACAGGGACTAGAAAGACAGCATATTTCTCTTCATTGGCTGCTTGTTACATTAAATCCAGTATTATCTTTAAAATCTTTTTTCTCGCATACAAAGTCCTGCCTGAATAATCAGGCACCATCACATTTTAAAGATCTCATAGCATCAAATTACTCTAGTGCACCACTTTGCTCTCAGTTTTTGCTTATAGTTAGTGCTGGATTCGATGAATCTACACACAGTTAAGCCTATGGCTCAGGCTGCCTCCCTCCCCATGTGTTTATATGCCCCCATTGCATGTTCTGTCTTTACTTTACCCGCAAACCAGTCAAGGCAGCTGTCCTCCCTGGGCCCAGTTCTACTGGAGAACCAAGCTCATGTTCTCCAGCAGAACAAGGTCCCTTTTAAAACTCCCCACTGTCACTAAGAGCTTGATCAGAAAATGTTGTTGGACTGTTGAGGTTTTCTCTCTAATATTGCAGGGTTGTTACTTTACAACATAAAGTGCCTCGAGAGTTATTGTAATATGTATAAAAATGAACAGAATTAAACTAAAACGTAACAAAAATATATTTAAGATAGCTTATGTGAAAGACTACAGTTTTGATTTTAAAAATGGCTACTAATACTATGATAACTACACTGCATAACAAATTTACAGCAATAACAAGGAGAGATTAGCCTCCTAAATCCTTAGTGAGGCTGGAAATGATTTATTTCAGACTGAAAAAGACAAAACAAGTTCCTGGACTCCAACTAGCCTGGGTGATTGAATATGGTATCTCAGGCAGATTTTAGGTTTCATTTTAGGTTTCAAGTTTTAAGCAATTAAGAAGATGGATGGACGGACGGATGGATGGATGTGTGATTAATTAACAGCCTTTAACTGTGCAAGCAAATGGACATTTTGACACTACTGTGTTTCTATCAGAGTCACAAAGGGACAAAGGCGTAACAGAAGCAAATACAGTCAACAGTTCATGTGTACATCAGCCCTTACATACATACTTGCATACATCAGTCATCACCACTGGTGAACACTATTTTATTTGCTAATAACAGCTAATCAAACAAGTTTTGGTCAGTGCTGATGTTCCGTGAGAAATTGGTTCATTCTCATGTTTCTTTTGCTCAGCTCACAAGTTTTTTTATTATCGAACATAAAGCTTCACTTTTAATGATAAGCAGTAGAGTCATATATGATGAGGGCAGATTTGGCTCAGGTCATTGGAGCCCCCCCTAAACAAACAAATAAACAAACAAACAAACAAAAATAAAAAACAAAACAAAAATAAACAACAAAAACAAAGACAAACTACTAGTGTTAATTCTGGTAGCTTTGAGCTGCAGCTTTTCCAGGCGATGTGAATGGTTAGGTTGTGTCTTTGTTTCTTTTACTTTGAAGTAAAAGTAACAACAACAACAAAAAAAACTTGCATCATAATGCCCATTCATGTCATAAGGAAATGACAGTCATTTTGTCTCTTTGCGTCAGTTCCGTAGACCATTATGACGTACATTATCTTTTGAATGTGGTCTTACTAAAAAAGCACACCAAGTGTCTTACCTTTCATGGTTTTGTATCTCTTCTGAATCACTTTCATTCTTTAAATGTTTGTCTTTTGGCCCATCTGTCTTTCTCTCTCTCAACAGGAAGACCCTTCACCCTTCCTGCTGTTTTCACCGTCCACCTCCTCCCTCACTTCCTCCCCCTTCTATCCCAGCCTTCATCTCTCCCCAGACCCTGCCGTTCTCCCCTGGCTCCTCTGGGGAGGGCAGTAATAATTATTATGTAAATAAATACGCCTGCTGTAATCACATTCGTGCCACTGATCCAATTAGAGAGCTGATAGCAGGCGGCTGATTGCGCGGACTGGCGGCTGATGGTCAGGGCCTGTGTGCCTGTCTGACTGGCCAGCCAAGGTAGCTGGGGGAGCATGCATTAGTGAACTAGCTGACTAGCGTAATGAAAGCTGTTTGGTGCCGCGCTGTATTCAGTCATGTACTCTAAATAATGCTCTTTGAACCAGGAACCTGCATGTCTGCCAGCCTTGCAGTCTGCTCACCGAGTTGTGTGTCACTGAGGTGTGCTCCGTGTGTGTGTGTGTGTTGGTCTGTATTTCTGCTATCACGATCTCTGGCTCTGGATCACTTTCACCATGCATCAGCTTATCACCAATTACTGTCTTGTTGTGATTCTCATCAGCTTAATGATGCTCCACAGAGACCATCATCAGCGGGGCTCTATCAGCCTCACCCCTCGCTCCATCTATACTCAACACACTGTCAGCTCAGGATTTTCTTGGAAGAAAGGGCTTTTCCCGGATTTTTTAAATGGGAGGGGCCTCACAGGAAACTGGAATATTCAAACAGAAATAAATACAGTGCAAGAAATTGGGATAGGAAACACCAGGCACCTTTTTTACTGACTTACACCTTAATATAGTTGTTATGCCGCACATGAGCCTGAAAATGGTTTTGCATCAAATAACTGCTTTGCAAAGTAGCAAAACAAGTATTTAGACCCTTTGGAATTTGTACTAACGTTACCTCCATCACCTCAAAGTTCCTGTATTATCCTAACCTTACTACCTGCTTATGTACTACACTTTCCCGCTCACTCTGTCCCTCCGTTTCCCTTTCAAAAGCCTGCATCTTTGGCTGCTAGGGATGGGAAGCTTGACACAGAAGTTTCAACACTGTGTCGAGCTTCTGAAGTGCAGGTGTTTCGAAACACTGCTCCGAAAACCTGGTTCAAAACACATACATCATGTGACCGTGGCTAAGCGAGGATTTTGCACGGTTCACTCCTGCTGTTTCAGGCAAAAAGCACTCTTCATTGTTTGGGTGGTGGAGCTTTTTCATTATCCATTCCATTTTCATTAAAAATATGAAGTCTCTGGTTTCTTGTTGGTCTGTGTTTACTCCACTACACAATACACCATAGAGCACAGAGAAGGGTTTTCTAATTCTAGAGGCTTTTAAATTTCTCATTTTTGGATTTCCTTCATGAGCCAAACTGCTACTTGAGTGCTTTTTTTGGGTAAAGGCAGGAGCTACTGACTAGTTGCACCCATGTAAGCATGGAGGCAAAGTTGAATCTGGGCAGGAAAAATGGGCAAGCGGTCTGAGTATGATAACTCTTTACATTAAGGGATACCACAATCCGGGAGCATGGAAGTGAAAAATGTGAGCTCTGTAGCGGTATCATCATGTTGCCAACCATGCTTTCCAAGGGTGTGTGCACAGATGAGTGGTTAAAAGAGGGGGGCATCAGTTCTAACCTCAGCATTTGCCCAGGGGCTGCACTCCCACCACCATGTGTCAGCTGAGTAGACTACTGTTAATGTTGGAAAGTAATATATGGGTCCCAGTGCTAACTCCCTGCCTTTTACATCTCAATCAGGTCACTCTAGTTTATTTATATATTGTCAGGGGGCAGGGGGGAGGGAACATGGGGGCTAAGAGATGAATGTGGCAGTTTTTTTTTCTTTTTCTTTTTGCTCTCCCCCTTGGTCTCTATTTAGTTAGCAAAAAGCTTTTATAATGAATTTGAAACGCGGCACAGATCCAAGCATTTGAAATTCCCAGAGCACTGCTAAGTGAAATACGGAGGGTGGCTGTAGCGGGGCAGAGAGAGAATGAGAGAATTTAAAAAAATAGCCTGCTTTAACTGAAAATGTGCAGTGGAATAAAAAAAATAAATAAATGAATACATCATAATTTTTCTTCCCATGCTGTTTTCTTTCTGCATTTCTTCATTAGTGTTCCTCCTCTTTCTCTCTCCTTCCTCCTCTGGGTGCCCTTTGCGTTTTGCTCTTACCCAGTGGGTCGCACGCTATTAAACAAACAGTCCTAATATTTTGAGCTGGCTGGCAGTTTGAATTTCATCTTGCCGACGCATCTTGTTTCTCTCAAACCCTGACTGTTTTGACATGCGCCCCGATTAAATTATAAACAAGCAGGCCTCCTGATGGTGATGCTGGAGCCACTAATTTCCCTAATTGTTTGCAGTTGTCTGGGAGGCGAGGCTAGGAGGCCCGGGCCTGATCCCACTGACTGGCACAGCCCACTTAAAGGAAAGAGTGGGAGGGAGGAGAAAGACAAGGAGAAAAGCAGGAAGACTGGAGGGAGGAGAGAAAAAGAATGAACGGGTGAGGAGGCAGAGCAGATAAAACAGAGTGGGTGTACCCAAAGGTAAATAGAAATAAGAGTGGAGGTGTAGCTGGTACATGCCTGTTTGGTTTACTCGCTAGCATTCAAAGAGTATTAAGAGAGTTGATATGTCATTATATGCAAACTGTTTCCTGGTGGTCACTTGTGGTATCGTGACTAAAGGGATCTGGTGGACTGAAGTTGATTTTTATCATTGAAATGTTCAATATTTGTAAAATGTACCCTGAATTTTAATTTTCTGATAGCATCACAATGTGAAATCTAAGTGCCAAGAAGGGACCTGTGTGTGGGGACAGCAAAGGAAACAGTAATGAACATATGAAGTCACGAGGTGTTCATATTTGAGATGCAATATGCAGTTATGGCTGAGCACTGCTCAGAGAATTTGCCCAATCAATAAGTGAAATTATCAGTACTTTAAGGTGAAACTGTGAAAATGTCAGCGTATTTGTAAAGTAAAGTAACACTGCACCATTACCATGTAACGACCCATGAAAATAACAAAATGTCACTCCTCCTGTTTTCCTTCACTCAGTCCTTTTTTTCCCATCTTTGCCTTTCCTCCTCACCCTTTAGCTTATACTAAATGTCACATGTGGCTAAGTTTTAGCAGTCACCCATCACAACACATCACTACAGCCCATGATATCATCTGGCCTTCCAGTTTGCAGGCTTTCCAGATCCAGACTATTAAGGCTGCACGCTGAGGCAAGCCTGATGTGTGACATAATGACTCACTCTCATTCACACATCGGTAAAAGGTTCAGATTTTTTTTCCCTCAAGCATGCAGCCTTTAGAAGATTCTTAGTTCTCTCTGTGAAACTGCACTGGTATGTTTCTTCTGGTTTTATTTCTGGGATGGTCATTCCAGTAAAATGAGGTACATGTTAACAGTGGCAAACACATAAACATTGTGAAAGGAAATCTGTGGATTGTGTGTTTGTATGTGTCTGACTCCAGATGGGAGTGGATGAAAGACTTCTGAGCAGAGCTGTGAATGTTATCCACGCTGGCATCAACAGACAGGCATCGTTACCTAGCAGACAGGGGTGCAGTCATATCGCCACTGTCATCACCCAATCAATGATATCGCCAGTGTGTGGATGCACATTTATGTGTGTACGTGCCCAGTGAAGGCTAATTTAGCGTGACAGCAGAGATGGCTGGTATTGTTGCAGAGCAGGTGAGCTAATACACCTCTGTTACGCAGATTTGAGACCTGAGATGCAACACGTACACAAAGCCAAACTTCTATAACTCCTGCTCTACACACCAGAAAGAACTGGCAGGATATAAATTTGACGGGACAAAAGTTGTGGGTCAGAAAGTTTCAGGCTGTGTTTTTAATATTTACTGCTACTGGATTTGGATGTGAAGCATTGTGTCAACAGATGTAGCAGTTACCATTTTAGAGTGTGAATATTGTTATGAATTATTGTTAATGTCAGGTGGACATCTGAAACTCTCATCTTGGATTCAGTGTGCAGATCCACTTTTTTTTTTTTTAGGTTTGATTGAGGTGTACCTCTTTCCATTCCAGATGCTTGGTGACACTGTTCATTCTGGCTTTTGATTATCTTTAACTTGTCACTGATCATTAACTTGATTGTTAACTTTGTGAGTCTCACTAAACATCGCACGTGTCTCCAAAACCTGCAACATCTACTCCGTTTTCACTGCATGCAGTACTGTGCACAAGTCATGAGCCACCCCTCATTCCTTTATATTTTGCTAAGAAAATGTGAAATTTATTAAATTTATTGAAAATATATTGAAGTGTTGTTATGGCCCTTAGCAGTAGCGGGGACTGCTGGGATTTTTGACCTTTTTGGCTTGCTCTTTCTCCAGCCTTGGGTGCCACCCCTTTTGTACAGCTGACTCAACTCATCAATTAAGCCAGAGAGCCTTTGTGATGCAGCTTGTGGGCTGTGTGTTGGTTCTGCTTATCCCTGCTCTGTGGAGAGGAGGTGACTGAGGTCTTTTTAACTTACTCTGTTGGCATGGTGACTACCTTCTGGTTTTTGTTTGATTTTCTTCCTTTTGAAGGTGACAGTGGCCTGTCTGCCTTTTCCAGTTTAACCAATAATAAAAACAAACTTTTACTTTAACAGTTTTGCCTCCAGCGCTCCTTTTTTGTCAACCCAAACATTTAATGTTACTTTCCCACAACCCCTGGACTTTTTAGGGGAACGTAATAAGTGTGCAAACACAAATGGAAATACAGTATATAAGGCAAATTCTAACAAGCTTCAAAGTCAACATTTGGTATGACCACCTGTATCCAAGCTTTCTTCTAATTTAGTAAGTAGAGTTTTAAAATGTGTGGTTTACAGATTGCTGTAGATACTCACTGTTGCACCGCTTTCTCCTGACCTCCTCTGTACATACTGAAGATGATTTGAACCAAAAGCTTCAAATCTGGATTCCTCACTCCATCAGACCTGTTGCTGCTGATTTTCAGTGCAGTTTTTGTGTAATGTGGCATACCTCAACCTTTTCTCCCTGTTTCCCCTTCCTTTAGAATGGCTTCTTGACAGCCGCCCTTCCCCGAGACCATTTCGGATGAAGCTTCAGTGAACAGTAGATGAATCAATTGAAGGGCCAGATGCATCTCACAGGTCCTGCGTCAGATGATTGCTGGATTTTTTTCCTGTTTCTTAATGGTACAACTTTTAGATAGTAGGTTTCAGATAGGATTTTAGGCCTGCCCATTTTCCTCAAAATTTTCCAGGACACACTGCACATCATGATGAGATATGCCAAATTTGTGGTCAGCAGCTCCTTGGGAATCACCTCGTTGGTTCAAAAATACTGCTTTATGTCTGTCATACTGTGTTATCTTTGATATTTATTAGACCACCACTGCAGCTGCCCTAAATTAACAGTACTGGTAATTACCAATATAACTTTTTGTGTTGCTGTAATGGTTAATTTATAATCCACCAGTATGCACAAGCTCTTTAATCTTAATACAAATTTCAGTGTTAAAATATAATTATTTTTGTCTACCGTGAATTTTTAAATTTACCATTTTATAAAAAAAGTTTTTAAAAAAATTAAACACCAGAGGTCTAGGTCAAGGGTCTGGATGAATGAGGTATAACAAAATGTCCATAAGTTGAAGCTCTAGAAACTGCCAAACAAAGGCTCACAGCTCCAGACTACTAGTTTGAGGAGATACACCAGAGAACCAGGCCATGAACTAAAACTCAATCTAGGGTGGACTCTCAGCTACAAGGGAACAATAATATAAGGGCAGGCCCATCCAGAGCTGAACCTGAGCAATACTGGAACATCTGCGAGATCAAACATCAAACAACACCAACACCAAGCAGTTGGTGGACTGAAGGACCCAGTCAACATCACAAAGGCAACGAGTCTCCAGAATGGCTTCTCTCAGGCATCATAGGAATCAAGCTGAGTGGGTGCATGAGTCACTACATAAGCACAGCTCAGAAAAGCATTGGAAATTGCACCAGATCCACTGAGGCAGGAGTCTACCCCAGCTGACAGAACACAAATTGAAGGCTGTGCAAAGTTGCCTCGGATGTAAGATAGGATGTAAGATAAAAGCAGGGACAGCATACACTGAGAGGCACAACCAGGCGGCTGGGATAGTGTGTGCTGCATGTGGACTAGAAGTCCCCAAGTCCTGGTGGGAGAGAACACCAAAGGTGGTTGAAAACAACAGGGGTAAGGTCCTGTGGGACTTTGACTTCCAGACAGACAAGCAGCTGCTTGCCAACAAACCAGACATAATGGTGGTTGACAAGGAGCAGAAGACCACAGTTGTGACAGATGTGGTGATCTCAGTGGGCACCAACATCAGAAAGAAAGACCACAAGAAAATAGAGAAGTCCAAAGTGGTCCCAGTGGTAATAGGAGAAGTAACCTCCAAACTAGAATAGCGACTCCAGCAGATTCCAGACTGCTCTCATCTATGAAAAGCACAGGGTGCCAGCTGTGGACCTGGCAATTCTGCTATTCTTTGGCAAATGCTAATCGGGTTCCATGGTGCTGAGCAGTGAGCACAGGGACCATTAGAGGATGTCGGGCCCTCAGGCCACCCACATGAAGTCTGTTTCTGATTGTTTGGTCAGAGACATTCGCACCAGTGACTGCTGGACATCATTTTGTAGCTCTGGCAGTGCTCATCCTGTTCCTCCTGGCACCAAGGCGCAGATACTGGTCCTGCTGTTGGGTTAAGGACCTTCTACGGCCCTGTCCAGCTCTCCTAGAGTAACTGCCTGTCTCCTGGAATCTCCTCCATGCTCTGAGACTGTGCTGGGAGACACAGCAAACCTTCTGGCAATGGCACGTATTGATGTGCCATCCTGGAGGAGTTGGACTACCTGCGCAACCTCTATAAGGTCCAGGGTTGTCTCATTGTTGCCCCTCTGGTGCACCTGTTGTTAATTTCATTAACACCAAAGCAGCTGAAACTGATTGAGAACCCCCTCTGCCGCTTAACTGACGAGATCAATATCCCAGAAATGTAACTGACTTGATCTTAAACTCTAATTAAAAAGTGTTCACAGACTCATCTTACCACTAAAGGTGACTGATGAATATGGAATTCCCTGTCTGAAGAGCCCAGTCAGGATAACTCTGCAACCTCTGTTAAATCCCTTCTTAAACGTATTTAAATTATTAATGTCTTGTGAAAACTTTTATGTATTAGGCAAAATATCGGAGTGTTGGGAAAAAAATCAGGTCCCTTGCTAGTCCTGATGTCATGAATGGGCTATTAACATATGACCACACAATCAAAAGAAGAATTGATATGTCAGATGATAGGGCAGATGTTTTTTTTTTAAATGAATACAGGCTGTTTTGCATTTCCTGCTAATCAGCAAATATTAGTGCACTATCAGCTCTCAGCATCGCTGTAGACCAGTGATCTTATTTAATGCTTTATTTCTACTGTTACATGCACCTCACTTCTCTTCTGTCCTCTCATTTTATCATTGAGCCCACTGTAGAGAACGTGTATCCATGTATTGTGTGTCTGTGTGTGTGTATGTGTGTGCTAGCTACTGCTCTGTCAGCTGTTTAACTATTTCAGGGGAAGGAGCCCAGCTTGTAGTGCTGAATATTGAATACACTGTGTTTCCATGTTAATGTCTGCAAAAGTGTGCGTGAGGGTTTCTGTAAAATACGTGGCGCTTCAGAAAGGAAAATGCATGCAAGCTGGAGTTACATGCTAATCCTGATTTTAATTATTATTAGCACAGACTCAGACTTGATTATTTTCACAGTAGTAAATATTTAAATGATCCTTATCTATCTTTGTTCTGATGGAATAGCTGGAAAGCAAAGGTGGAGGGAGCAAATGTTCAGCCAATGCACAGAATGTTCACACCAGAGAGAATAAGTGACAGTGTCCATTCAAGCAGGACGTGCTGCTCAATAGACGACTGATGCAGTTAATGCCTAATGAGAATTCACCAGTAACATTTGCAAATGATAAAAAGAATAGTTACTGACTGACAGCATGATGCAACACAAAGTGTTTTAGGAGATGTGAAATTAAGACATTAAGAAGGTTTTTCAAAATCTGCAACTTTAAGTAATAAGTGTGTGTACAGCTGATTCACCTTCAAGTGCTTTTTTACTGTCAGTGATTACTTTACATTTGAATAGACGCGAGCCATTATTAATGTCAGAACTGACACCTACAGACTGTACAGAAAGATGGATGACTTGTCCAGCAGTTGAGCCTAAATGCATCAATCATAAAACCATCAACCCCCTGGAGGCTGACTGCAGCATAGGTCATAAACCCTTTACACTGGCTATCAGCCAAACTAATAAAATCAAAGTACATCTACATATAATTACAGTATAGTCGCAGTTTGAGTGTTATCTGATGTCTGTGTCATTATCTTTTACTTCAGCTGCTCTGAATAAAGTAGTGTGGGGTTTTGGGGAGTCGTCTTCATGCAGTTCAGACAGAAATCACATTCACGAATAGATCTGAAATTTTATTCATGTCACATTCATACTGTGTTGTTTCATCCTAATCAAACAGCTGCATGTGAAGTTAGCTAACCCAGAGTTAACGTTTAACTTCTGTTCAGCGAGTTGACCACACAGCTAACTAAGTCCTGAGGGAATTTAGGCTTCCAGGGCTGTTATCTGTGTTCAAAATGATCACCATAAGTTTGAGTGTGTTGAATGTTTTTGTAATAGTAACCGTGCCCATCAGCACACTAATAACTAATACACTAATAACAGAGAGATATGACGGCACTAACGGGTAGCTAAAAGGTCATTCACAATTATATTCCATAAAATTACTGAATTCTATGGGATGTAAGAAGGCAAGCCAGCATGTGTATGCATGTTTATTAGTTTTTGTACATTTCTCACATTTAAATGTTTCAGTTCATCAAACAAAATAATTACAAAGTGCAGTTTTTAAATGATGTTTTCATTTATTAAGGGAAAAAACTATCCAAACGTACCTCACTGAGTGAAGAAGTAATTGCTCCACCTTCTTGCGTTTGGCCTTTTAACACAGGACTGTCTGGGATTAACTCACTTTACCAGGAGAAATCTCCAACTTAACTTCAGAAACTTCAGGAAACAGTTGGCCTCCAGCTGCTTTGGCCACAGCTGGAGAAACAGCTGGTTTTGAGCCTGTCCAGAATCAGAACTGCTTCAGCTGAAAAACACTGCTGATGACTCATCTGTCTGCAGCAGTGCATCTCTGCAATAATCAGGCTGCAATAAAAACGAGCATGTGACTGCGATTAGTGATTGGTGCTGACTGATTTGGGTTTGGTAGGTGAGAAGTTACAGAAGACAGTATAAAGATAAAATATACCAGTCTGCCAGACATGGGAATGGTAATGAATAACTTCCTTTATAAATGTAATCACTGTAAAAGTGACATATTCTGTATATACTTGGATTTTTTTGTGTATTCATTCAAAAAGGAAAACTTTCATATATTCTTTATGGATTACACATGATATTGAATATTTGCAGCTACCTTTTTTAATAACTTTCAATGATTATGGAGGGTAGCTCATAAAAAAACAGGAATCCATGAAATTATTAGAATACTTCATAAGAGTAATCAAAAAAGAATTTACAATACAGACATGTCCAACTTCTGAAAAGTATTTTCTTTTATGCACTCAGTGCTCGGTTGAGGCTCCTTTACAAAGAATTACTGCACTGGTACCATGAAGGCGATCAGCTTGTGGCACTGCTGAGGTGCTATTGAAGCTCAGGTTGCTTTGATAGCAGCCTTCAGCTCATCTGTATTTTTGGGACCGGTGTTTCTCGTCTTCCTCATGGAATATTGAGGTCAGGTGAGTTGGCTGGCCAATCAAACACAGTATTATGTGGTCAGCAAACCCTTTGGTAGTAGTTTTGGCACTGTGCAGTTGCTCAGTCTTGATCAAACACAGTGGTTCAGCAGCAGCAACACCAGCCGATGGCACCCCAAATCATCACGGACTGCAGAAACTCTGTACTTGAGTCCACTTCTTTTTCTCCGTAGTCCAACTAAGATGCTTCTCATGCTCAGAAATTGCTTGATATTAGCAAAGTAACAACTGTAGCTGCTTTCCTGCAGAAGTCTGTGTGGTGGCTCTTGATGCACTCGCTCCAGTCTCAATCCACTCTTTGCCCAAGTTCGTGAATTGATGTTTCTCGACAATCCTCAGTCATCCCTGCCGCTTGTGCACCTTTTCCTACCACACTTTTTCCTTCCAGCCAACATTCCATTAATGTGCTTCAATACAGCTCTCTGCAAACAGCCGGCCTTTTCAGCAGTGACGTGCTGTGGTTTACCCTCCTTGTGGAGACTCTTGATGATCGTCATCTGGACAACCACAATCAATCTTCCCCATGATTGTGGCTGCATGTACTGAACTAGAGTAGACTGAAAGATACACAGTATTTATACTGTTTAAATACTAATTTTCTTCCAATGCAAAATGAAATATTCTAGTAATTTGGGATAGTAGAGTTCTGATTTTCATGAGCTATAAGCTGTAATCATCAAAATGAAAACAAAATAAAAGCTTGAATTGTTTCACTTTAAATAAATATAGACTACATGAAATTTTGCCTTTTTGAATTAAATCAGGAAGGAAAAACCTTTTTCACAGTATTCTATCTTTAAGCAGTACCTATCTATGGATAAATAGTTACCAGTGCAGATATAGATTTAGACCATATGTACAAATTGCCTGATTGAGGACTCACAGCTTTCTGTGGCTGCTTTACTATTCCCACTACTTTCTCATTCCAGCAGTTGTTCCGTATTCTCTGTCAGGAAGCATCAGTGGCAGCTGAGGCAAAGGCTGGTACCTGGGGATGGCCTCAGGCTGCACCGTCCCGCACACACCTGCCTCTGCTCACCCATTGCATCAGACCTCCGACCCACCTACAGCTGCAGCCTGAGGGTGACCGGGTTGTGCTCGGGGGAAGAGGTGGAGCGTATTGGGGATGAGAAGGTTCTATGTCTGATCTTCTACCTGAAGAGAAGATTCAGATCTACTGCTGTGGGAAACACCCGCAGCATCTCCTCTTTACCAAACTCATATTTCATCTCCCATGAATGGCAAGCCACAGCAGACAAATCAGCAAAAATATCTTCTGTTCTTCCAAGTCTCCACATCCAAAGAGTTGATGTGGCTTTTATTCTCTCTTTCATAGACACAATAAAAGCCACATCATTATGTCTTTATTTGTGAGATGGGAGATTCTTGTCCTATCCTCTAAAATTACTTTCCCATATAACTAAATTAACTTCTCGATTACATTTCCAGGGAAATGTGTTTTCACACAGTATTTCACAGCGGGAACATTCCTGTTTTGAACCCTCTGGTTGACCCTCCGGCTTGCTCTTTGCATGTGTGTGTTTCCTCTAGCATGCGTGTTAAGCTAACTGCTGATGTTAAATTGGCTGTAGGTGTGAATGCAAGTGTTTGGATGCCTGTATCTCTGTGTTAGCACCTGTGAACAACTGGTCGCATTGAATGGCTGCCCCTCCCTGAGCCTGGTTCCGTGGGATGCTTCTTCCTGCTAAAAGGGAGTTTTTCCTTCCCACTGTTGGCAAATGCTTACTCACAGGAGGTAATGTGATTGGTGGGGTTTTCTTTCTAATATTGTAGTCCGTACCTTACTTTACAACATAAAGTACCTTCAGGCAACTGCTGTTGTGAATTGGTGCTAAATAAAAAATTGAACTGAATTGATTGACTGGTGATCTGTTTCACAATAACAGAGTCGTCCCAAACAATCAGCTTCAACTTTAAGGCTCTGGGAGGTTCAGGAAGTTTAAAAAAGCCAGTGTTTATCAAAAATGGAACAAAAATGTCAATTTTAAGGACAGCACTGAGGTGCTTCATTACAGTATAGTTAAATCACTTAGTCTGCAGCTAAAAAAAAAAGCACATTCAAGTGTGCACTACCTCTTTGTACTTTGTTCAGGTGAAATTATGCTTCCTTGGAAATGTAATCAAGAATACAGCAGTTTTTTTGGGGGGGGACTTCTTAAATGATTAACACTCAACATGTTATTTTCCCAATTGACTCAAACTCAAACTAATATCTTCATTATGGCTTAGCTGCTGCAGTGGTGGAACAGTCCTCTCTCTATGTGTATCTGGTACTTTGTTTTAAAGTGTTTAAGTAAATCCTTTGATGGATGAAATTATTACATTTGCCCTCATCTATATTTCATGTCCCAGTCCAGATTAGTTATTCCAGGGTTTAGAGAAGTGCTGAGTGCGATTTATTTTTAATTACAGCAGCTGTTTGCCTTCTCGTATTGAAGATCTTGCCTGACAAAGACCCAGATTATAAGAGACAAATCTGACCCCATGCGACCCACAGCATTTTTAATTCAAACAGCATTCAGCATCTTACAGACAAAATGGCCATGTTTCCGTTTTCATCTGTGCCTCATGCCAAATGAATCTACGCTCTCAAACACACATCCAATCAAACAAACACAACTGCGGTTTGCAGTCGTCCTCCTCATCCCAGAGCAACATCTGAAAGTATTCTGATCAACTCAAAATGTCACAAGCCATATATTCAGCAAGAATACGATGAAAGGCTTGGTCCTGACAAGCAGTTGTTAATCTCACCGTAACATTTGGCTAATTGAATGTCTGCTGTTGTTTACTGTTTGTTTCCATGTTGCCCCTCAAGTGACTACCACCACTGCCTTCTGTTTCTTCAGTGCATTAGCACTGATGTATAGTGTTGCCATCCCACGAATCCAACAGCTGCCCCAGGGCTCTCTACAGCTCCACTTCAAAGCTCCCAAAGGAGATTGTTCCATGTAAAGTCTCCCCCAGGTCTCATTCAGTTGTTTGCAGTGTACTGTCATGCATCAAAAAATATAATGAGGAAATATTTAATAGCAAAATGTTACAGGAAAACCATTTCCTGGGATTCTGTGGTGTGCAATAGCCTAGTGGACTATCAAGTAAGTTCTTGTATGTATGTTCTTGACCCACACATGCTATCTGTGTGTATCCACACATTTCTCCTGAACACAGCGGGAGGCCACAGGTGTGTGAACCTATTCGGCAGAGAGGCTCCCCTCAGATGCTGCATTGTGGGTAATAATAGTTAGCAGCAACAGCTGTGCCCTCTCTCCCGCCTTCACCTCTAATGCTCTCTAATCATCCCTCTATCAGGCCTAATATCCCGCAGTGGTGCCCTCACAGCTGTCTGAGGGGCCCTGGGTATCGAGACACCTGTCAATCTCTCTCTCACTCTCATGTGCACAAACACACAAACAGTGCAAACAGAAGCACCGGCCAAACAAAATCATCTAATCTAATATCAGTTCTGTGACCGCTGGATTAAACCCTCAGAGAAGAAATTTGAGGCAAACATCAGGGGCTGAACTTCAGCTTTGCATGATTCACAGTCCTAACAATGCTTATTTATCAAATACTGGGCCTTGGTGCAGCCCCAGTATTTACTAAATAAGCTTATCCTCTGAAACAAGCTGTTTCAGCTCCCCTCTCCCTCCCTTTAAGGAAGCGTTCTTCCGACTGGCTGTCCCTTTGAAACAGAAGGTTTGAGCAGCAGGTGAGTGGTCAATGAGCTGCAGGTGTTTAGGATATCCCCTTTCTTCAACATCATACAGAGCCAAGAGTAGAAAAACTGTCAGAAGCTAAACATTTAGAGCCATTTGAATTCTTGCAGGATCTTTAAAGTATCTGTCTGTGTGCTGAAAAGTTAATCCATGCATTTATTACTTCTAGGCTGGACTACTGTAATTCATTATTATCAGGCTGTCCTAAAAACTCCCTGAAAAGCCTTCAGCTGATCCAAAATGCTGCAGCTAGAGTACTGACAGGGACTAGAAAGAGAGAGCATATTTCTCCCATATTGGCTTCTCTTCATTGGCTTCCTGTTAAATCTAGAATAGAATTTAAAATCCTTCTCCTAACATACAAGGTCTTGAATAATCAGTCCCCATCTTATCTCAAAGACCTCATAGTACCATATCACCCCAATAGAGCACTTCGTTCTCAGACTGCTGGCTTACTTGTGGTTCCTAGGATACTTAAAAGTAGAATGGGAGGCAGAGCCTTCAGCTTTCAGGCCCCTCTTCTGTGGAACCAGCTCCCAGCTTGGATTCGGGAGACAGACACCTCTCTATTTTCAAGATTAGGCTTAAAACTTTCCTTTATGATCAAGCTTATAGTTAGGGCTGGATCAGACGACCCTGAACCACCCCTTAGTTATGCTGCTATAGGCCTAGGCTGCTGAGGGGGGTCCCATAATGCACTGTTTCTTCTCATTCACCTTTATTTACTTGTTTATACTTCACTCTGTATTTAATCATTATTATTAATCTCTGGCTCTCTTCCACAGCATGTCTTTTGTCCTGTCTCTCTCCACTTAGCCCCAACCGGTCGCAGCAGATGACTGCCCCTCCCTGAGCCTGGTTCTGCTGGAGGTTTCTTCCTGTTAAAAGGGAGTTTTTCCTTCCCACCGTCGCCAAGTGCTTGCTCATAGGGGGTCGTTTTGACTGTTGGGTTTTCTCTGTGTTATTGTAGGGTCTTTACCCACAATATAAAGCGCCTTGAGGCGACTGTTTGTTGTGATTTGGCGCTATATAAATAAAATTGAATTGTATTTGAATCCTGGGCTGTTGGTTCAAGGGGATTACATCTACATATATGCATACATAGATTTGGTTGCTTTCAATGTGAGAATCCACCACTGTAATAGTATAAATGAGGAGGATTACAATAGGATAATTAAAATTTGATAGTTTAAACTAATTTTTGTAGTCATATTTATGAGTGTGATAGCTGTTTTTTGAGTGAATGAATGTTAAGATGGGTTCATGGCATGCACCACTGTATTATAGATAAAAGTGAAGAGAAACTGCTATCACATTGGCCCGGAACAACAAATAAGTAAGTGTCACTTGCCTTCAAAATAAAAAAACAGAAGAAAAAAAAAATCCTTTCAAAGGGAGGTCCATTTATCATCTCCAGTTCCCCCAGAGACTTCCCAGAAGTCTTCACCAGGCAGATGCATAGCTCATATTAGCCAAACGCACCCAGACTGCAGCTAGCATCTCAGAGAACCACAGACCTCTGGGTGGTCTTGCCGCGTACATTGCTGTCTGTCTGCAAGTCTGGCCCGACCGAGCAAAGCTGACTCTCTTCCAACTTCTGACAGACCCACTCTTTAACATGGGGAGGCTGATAAAACAGCAGCGACACCCCGCAGGCTCTTCAGGAGCTTTATGATACTGCATGTGTGCAAGAGAGAGAATTTGGGCCTACTACTGCCTGCTCCGCTCTGTCACAAATCCTGGCTGCTAATGACTACCAGCTCTTTAGGACCCGAGGCAGGGGGGTGGGGGTTAAAGCCCACCAATTGAGCGAATAATGAGTTGAATTAGGAGATTTAGGGACGAGGTGGAAGGAGAAGGGAACGGGTGGTGCTGAATGAAAACCAGAGGTGCTTACCGCAAAGCCGAGGAAGCAGTGAGACTGAGTGCTGGAATATAACGGATGGGTACAGCAGTGGTGAGAAACGCTTCCTTCCTGACAAACACATTTTGAGATGTAATATGCATTTTAGTACTTATCATGAGAGGAAAGAGCAGCACACAAATATTATTACTGGAACAAATGTCATCACTGAGAGGAAATAAGGACTTCATCAGTTCTGTGGCAGGGAATAGCATTTCCATTCAGATCAAGCTGCCGTCTCTTTAAAAGCCTTATTTTGCATAATATTTGCTGGAGCATTTTAGGCTGATGGGATTGGGCCATTAAAAGGAAAACGGTGTGTCTCTCTGTTTATCACTTTAGGTGATGCCAGGTGACAGTTTGATAAAGTTTATTTTTTAATTCCCTAAAATATCCACAGAGATCTCTTTAGTAATACAGTTTTGAGTCCAGATTTGCTTACAGAAGAATTGACGGGTTTGAATAACATTACCATTTAGATAGCACTGTTGGCCACTTATTAGCTTTATCTTGCATAATGTTCTCTTTTATTTACTTTGAGGCTGATTAGTTTAAAGTTGAAATTTCAGCACTTTGAGTAGAAGGGAATGGGAATGTCTTGTATTTATTTTAATTTCTTAAAACATCCCTACAACCTTTAGTAATGGTGCTTTTAAAAGTGTATTGTTTTACTATATAAACACAGGAAGCTGCATTGTCATCCACAATTTCCAGTAAATTCCACCCAAAACAGCCTCTTGGGTTGTATTTTTTTTCCAGTCTTGGTTTTCTTTGATTGTGAACATGTACAAATGAAGCAATATTTGGTTCCTGTGGCCACATAGTTGACTCGGCCCAGCTTGCCCCCCCCATCCTCCCCCAAGCCAAGCCCTCTTCAAGTTTATACACAATGCACAACATTGTTCAAAAGACAAAGCACTGCAAAATAGTCTTTGAAGTCTTTGAACATCATCAAACAAGTCGTTGCAAAGTTAACTTGAGCAGCTGAACATAAACTCTGAGAGGAGTGATTCATGCTGAAATAAAGAAATAGATGACAGGCTTCTATCTGCTGGCTGATGGTAACACCAACTGTAACAGTAAAAGACAAATTTGAACTTTTTCAAAAAGACTCAGTGAATTCTTACATTTGAAATGCAGCTTGTTCAGATCTCTGAGACTCCTAAAGCATAAATCAGGAAAAAGGACATAGAGGCTATTTTAAGTGGGAAGCATAGAGAGACATTGGTGTACCTCGGCAGGTATAATTATCCTGCAGCGGCAGAGTCACAGCGTGAGCTGATTGTCCTCAGCCAGAGAAGACAAGCTGAGTGGAAACGCTTCAGCAAGAAGACCTCAACCCTCCAGCTCATCATCAACACTTAGGCTCCATTGTTTACTGAAGAATCCAACAGACTGACTCACACACACACACATACACACACACAAACACACACACACACACAGTTGACCCAACCCCTGCTTGCAGGTTAAACACTAAGATTGTTACGCCCTGCCACACCTCATCAGCCCTAAAACTCGTTAGGGAAGCAATTTAAAGTGTGTGTGTGTGTGTGTGTGTGTGTGTGTGTGTGTGTGTGTGTGTGTGTGTGTGTGTGTGTGTGTGTGTGTGTGTGTGTGTGTGTGTGCGCGCATGTGTTTGCTGCTGCTGTAGCTGATTGTCCTTTAGTAGCTTGACAGATGAGCTATTTTATTTTACTCATTTCGTCAAGTCAGTATTCAGGATACCACACAGTTGCTGATTGATGGGCTGCTGGTCTGAAAGTCTGTCTTGTATGCAACAATACCAGTCTTGAGTAACTTGTAGCCTGAAGTAAAAAGAAAGTACAATAAATAAGTCATCATAAGACACCTCCAGAGTTAAAGATATTATATGTAAGCCAGCCAGTATTCTTCTTTTATGTGTTTTGTGATTAATTAAGTCAAGACCATGGAACTGCACTTGATAACTCAGTCTATATATAGTAAATGTTAGACTTAAAATATTCACAAACACACTTTCAAATTTATTAACATTGCTGTCTGACTTATTAATCGAGAATGATTGAGAAAAAGAGTGAAAATTTTGTTACAGGATTTGAGAAACCTTGACTTTTATTTTGTGCTCATTCTTTACTAATTACAGAAGTTGTCATTAAAGCCTCAGGACAATTTCCCATTTATGTTGACTGCTTTAATGACTTTTTTTTTTTAGATAGTTTTTAGTTTTTTTCATTTTGTTAAAAACAACTAATAAAATGAACACACTGTGCTGTAGGTCTTTATTTTTATAGCGCCAAATAACAAAAAACAGTCGCCTCAAGATGCTTTATATTGTAGGGTAAAGATCCTGACAATAATACAGAGAAAACCCCACAAATCAGATGACCACCTATGAGCAAGTACTTGGCGGGAGTGGAAATGTAAAACTCCCTCTGAAAAGGAAGAAAGCTTCAGCAGAACCAGGCTCAGGGAGGGTCAGTCATCTGACGTGACTGTGGAAAAGAGAGATTAATAACAACTAATGATTAAATGCTGAGTGGTGTATGAAGGGAATGAAAAGAGGTGAATGAAGAAGAAACACTCACTGCATCATGAGAATCCCGCAGCAGCCTATGCCTAATGCAGCATAACTAAGGGATGGTTTAGGGTCACCTGATCCAGCCCTAACTATAAGCTTGATCATAAAGGAAAGTTTTAAGCCTAATCTTAAAAATAGAGAGGGTGTCTGTTTCCTGAATCCAAACTGGGAGCTGGTTCCACAGAAGACGGCCTGAAAGCTGAAGGCTCTGCCTCCCATTTATACTATTAAGTATCCTAGGAACCACAAGTAAGCCAGCAGTCTGAGAGCAAAGTGCTCTATTGGGGTGATATGGTACTATGAGGTCTTTAAGTCAAGATATTCAAGACCTTGTATGTGAGAAGGTTGAAGGAATACTTGGATCATTTGATTCTGGCTAATGAAGAGAAGCCAATATGGGAGAAATGTGCTCTCTCTTTTAGTCCCTGTCAGTACTCTTACGTACAATAGTCCAGCCTAGAAGTAGTAAATGCATGAACTAGTTTTTTAGCATCAGTCTGAGACAGGATGTTTCTAATCTTAGAAATTTGTGCAAATACAAAAAAGTGGTCCTACATATTTGTTTAATATGTGCACTGAAGGATATATCGGGCTCAAAAATGACTCCAAGATTCCTCACAGTGTTACTGGAGGCCAAAGTAATGCCATCCAGAGTAAGTATCTGGTTTGACACCATGTTTCTAAGAGTTTTAGGCCTGAGTACACTAACTTAAGTTTTGTCTAAAGCAGGAAATTAGAGGTCATCCAGGCCTTAATGTCTTTAAGACATTCCTGCAGTTTAACTAATTGGTGTGTGCCATCGGGCTTTATGGATAGATAAAGCTGGGTATCATCTGCATAGCAAAGAAAATGTATGCATCGCTTTCTAATAATACTGCCTAAGGGAAGCATGTCAAACCACTGCAGTGCAGTACCTTTAATACCTATGGCATGCTCTAATCTCTGTAATAAAATGTTATGGTCAACAGTATCAAAGCTGCACTGAGGTCCAACAGGACAAGCACAGAGATGAGTCCACTGTCAGAGGCTGTAAGAAGATCGTTTGTAACCTTCACTAATGCTGTTTCTGTACTGTGATGAATTCTGAAACCTGACTGAAACTCTTCAAATAAACCGTTCCTCTGCAGATGATCAGTTAGCTGTTTTACAACTACTCTTTCAAGGATTTTGGAGAGAAAAGGAAGGTTGGAGATTGGCCTATAATTAGCTAAGACAGCTGGGTCAAGTGGAAGAAGTGGCTTGGAGGAAGAAACTGCTGTAAGATCAATCGGACAGAAGGATTCTAAATAAATATCAGTAGTACTGAAAGTCGCTGTATATAATGATACATCTATGAGATGGTTATGAATAATTTTTTTTCTCTAATGGTTAAAATTTTATCAGTTGAGAAATCCATGAAGTCATTAGTTAAATTTAAAGGCTCAACAGAGCTCTGACTCTTTGTCAGTCTGGCTACAGTGCTGAAAATAAACCTGGGGTTGTTCTTATTTTCTTCAAACAGAAGCCCTCGGTATGTTTAGGCCTACATATTTCAAATTATTTTTCTCCACCACACCTGCTGAGGCACAATCTCTGGTTATTGACGATTCTATTTTGAGAAATGTGAAGCTAGACACCAGCAACCATTGCTGATTGTCCTTCAGGGACCAGAACAGGCGACATAGAAGTAAATTTGAAACTGCTGAAAACTGTTAGCATAAATGTGCCATATTAATTTTCTGTCTGCCTGTAGTAAATAATTTAGACTTAAAATCAAAGCTCACAGTGGTTTGAGAATGCAGCAAGACCAAAATGATAGCGTCAGTGTGCGATGAACTTCCGATTTTTGTTGCCTTTGAAATGGTTGCTTCAAAGCCAGGGACCACGTCTGTGAACATGCACAATAAGTTGGCATCTTCAAACTAATTTTGGTGCATCAAGACAGTAATAAACTGGCAATAAGATGGAGTCAGTCTGCTCTCAGTTTGCAGTTGGATCAGTTTGGTAATTACATGGTAATTACATGCATGTTTAAACTGTGAAAAATCAACAGAAATCTTTCAAATCTGCTGCCTTGTGTTGTCAATCTTTTATATACATTCACATTAAACAGAACTTCACATTAAATGGTCTGGTTCTCATTGCACTTTTTCTGCTCTACTTGAGCACTCAAAGACATTTATTGATTTCATCATTTATTGATGAAATCACCTGGGCACATATATCGGTGAGCCCATAAAGGTTAGCTGACATCGTGGCAGAGAGGTGCAACCCATGTGATCTGGATTTTTTTGTCCCAAATTCATTAAAATTAGAGGGATTAGTGAAACCACATAATTAAACTGCTTATTGTGGTAATTCTTTCCAAATACTGTAGTAAAATAACACGTAAATAATAATGACAGGCGCAATCTTTTTTATGTCTGCTGGGTAAAGTGGGACTCCGCAGCTTCCAGTAGCTCTAATCGTGTGGTGCAGGAGAGAGGAAAGGAAGCCAATCTGAGAGTGCTGGCTGCATTTTTACTCCCCCTTGTTTATTAGAAATCTCAGCCCCAGAGGCTTTACACAGACCTTTAATTGATTGGCTTACTGGAAGGTTTAGTCCTGCAACAATCTGTGTGTCTTTATGCATGAATGTATTTGAGAGGATGCATAAAATGCATAAAAATCTACAGAAATAAAAACAGACACTCTTTGAATTCACAAGTTTTAATTCACTTCAACACTGAACTGAACTAAGATTTCATCAGAACTGCATTTGAGTCTAACCCTGATTCCTGTCATACAGAAAAGCACAATATAATGATATAGAGTGATTGATGTAAAAATGAAAAAGGCAGGTCGTCTGTTTGAGTGTAGCAGCCGATCGGGATAGTCAAACAAGTCGCTATCCATGCTCAGATCTTCTTCCAGACATACTCGATACTTACACAATTGCAAGAGACATTAAACAAAAAAGAAAAAAAGATGCTTGCGTTTTTTTAAATAGTCTTGTGACTGAATTTGCTTTTCATAATGAAATGAAAGGATTCCACTGAGATGCCTTAAGGAAGAAAAAAAAATCTCCAAACTGGCTCAAACAATTAAAGTCACTCAGCAAAATAAAAGTATATCAACAACAATTTGTCCCATGTTGGGTATTTACAGACATTAAAAGTGAAGAACAGAGTCAAACCTGCCACATTTCTTTAATGGCTCATAAAAGTAGATTGTCATCAACTGCAGCAAAAAAGCACACTTTTACTTTCTTCTCTTTTCAGCAAATTTACTATTTATGTGAAACAGAACTATAAAAAACTGGCATAATACAACATGACAGGGCTTTTTTTTTCACCCAATAACACTCAGTAACTGCTTCTTTTATTTTCTTTCACTCTCTCCGCTCCCTTCTTCCTCTTCTTGTAGGGCAGGGCGCTCTTAATGTCTCTTGTTATCCAAACAACCGCCCAGTTCTGCAAACCAATATTTAAAACCATGGAAATAAAAACTAAAAATAGCACGCAATGACAGCAATTCTAACCATAATAACAACAATAATAACAATAATGATAATAATAATCATGGATAAAGATAGCAATAAATAGGGTTGGTGAAGTTTAAGTGCGGGTAGGTGTGGTGAAACACAAGACTGTGGGCACCAATTAGAGAGAGGATAGGAGGGGGAGAGAGTGAGATGGAGAGAGGAGAGGAAGAGTGGAAGGGGTGGACTACCACATATAAAATGACTGATTGTTTGGTTGCTGAATCTCTGCTCTGTCTTTCCTTTCTTGCCCCCCCACCCCCACCCCCACCACACATATGAGATTGGTGCCAGTCATGAATGTGAGTGTCCCTCCACGCCACATCCTCTTCACTGTCCTCCTGCCAGACTGTCCACTGCTGCTTTCCACACTCATTTTAAAATGGTTTTCTTTCTCCAGGCTCGAGAGGCAAGACAGAAGGAGGGAGGAAGTGGGACAAGAATACAGCACATCCACTAAATATCAGCGTCTTTGTGAACAGTAAGTGCTAGATTGGACTCTTCTGGAGTGTGATTGTGAGGCAGAGGCAGGAAGTGTGTTGCCCATTGCCCTTTTTTTTCCATAATGAAATAAAGCTTGAAGATGCACAGAGAGTGCTCTCTACCTGCGATCTCAGGCAGGTAGAAGCATTAGCAACATCAATGTGTGTCCTGAGGATTTCCTTTTTTTAGATTGTAGAGTTCTCCGAGTGCCCCAGGAACCAGCCACTGTTTGGGGTGAATCCAGCCCAACATTTAAGTCCTATGTGACTGTGCTCGGGTCTTTACAGAGGAGGAACATCCCACACCTTTGGAGTGGCTTTTCTAAACTGGTGCGACTGTTTCGAGGTTGGAGTCATGAGTATTAAAAGTCTTTCGTACGAATGACAATCTGGGGTGAATGATTTAAACATTCCTTGGGGAATATTCTTTCACATTTATACAACTACTGCTGTATCACAGCACTCTGGTAACCTGTTTTCTTCTATTGAGGTAATTCCACTCTACAAATCTGTGATTGGAACTGTACACAAGTCTGTCTGATCATTTCAGATGTACAGTGTTTCATCCCAATGGTTTCTTGGTTAATGTGCCTGGATAGACATTCACCTTCCTATGCTGCCACCCTCAATCAGTTCACAAGAAATTCCTCACTTCACTATCACAGAACATCCATTTTTCCTGCTTCTTCTCATTCTCTCTTTATCTCTGTCCTCTCCTCTGTTTGTCAGTCTCTACCTCTGGTAGTCAGCCTGCTCTCGAGGACTGGATGAGGAACTCCCGGGGGCCAGAGATCCACTAAGCCTGCCTTGGCCTTTGTCCTTCCCCTCTTCCTGAGCCGCACTTGGCCCTAAAGACGACTGGCTGGAGTTGGAGCTGGAGGACGTGGGAGTCTGGTTCAGCCCCCCGGTGCTCCCACTGTTCCCCTCTGTGGGCTGGTAGATCTCCTCAGCCCCATCCTCGCTCGACTCTGGGTCCTCTGAGCCTGAAAGCAACTCCTCTTCCCTGTACTCGCTGACATCAACCCCTCCGCTGGCAGCAGCACCCTCACCCAGGTCCTTGAGACGGCCATGGTGCTTGACGTGGTACCGCTGGTTCTGGAAGAACTTGATGATGGTATGTTTGGGGAGGTCAAGCTGTGCAGACAAGGTGTGAATGGCCTCCTGGTCTGGGTACAGACCAACATCCTGGATGAAGCTCTGTAGAATACCCAGGGCCTCCAGGGAAATCTAGAATACATGTACCCAAGATTCAGAAAAGGAAAAAATAGGCAAAGAATATGAATTAAAGTGAACAGACCCATATATCAAAGTGCAGAATGAGAAAATACGATAACAATCTCTACCTTAGTGCGTGACCGGGGCTTCTTGTTGCTTCCTGCACTGCCAACATTGCCAGGTGGAACACCTGTAGGTCCTGCACCCATGTTCTGTGACCTCTCCTCATTCACCGTGGCAGACAACGGCTCCTCACGCATTGGAGACAGGTGGTGCTCCTTCATGGGGGCTGGGGGTGGCCTGTGAAGTGCCTGGCGAGAAAGACAAAAGAGCTGATTAATGGGGCACAGTGACCCCTGATCAAGACTGCAGCCAAGATTGGGAGCCTGAGATCTGAAAGCATATAAACATGTTTATGTGACAGAGTTTTTTGCATTTTATGCTTTACATTTCATCAGAAATATAATTTAACCTCTAACAAGTGTTATTTCCAGCTTAAGCTAACCTTATATTTTGCAAAATATCTTACAAACCAACCAATATTCTGCCCTCCTGCTGCAATACACAGTAGCCAGGGCTGCGGGGTGAACAGAGGGTGAGAACAAGTGCTTCACAGCCCACAGTGTCACGGTCTATTAAGCTGCTCCAAGGCTGGCATTCAAACAGCAATGTGTACCTTTGACCTAATGTGTTTAAGATTAGCTCTAGTAAAATCCCAACCAGCTGTTTGACAGGAAGTCTCTTATTTACAAACTTATGACACCCAATCACTATTTAACCAGCCCATTCAAAACCTCAGAGGGGGCAGAGTGTAGAGGGGGATTGAGGACAAAGAAACCATCATTTTGGATTGGTACTTAGATAAGGTCAGTAAAAAGCTGCTGTTGTTGTAGTTTTATAGCAGAGGACAGGGAAAGTATGGAGAACAACTTCCATCTATCCATTTTCTTCTGCTTATCCTCTTCCGGGCTTTTTTTTGGTGGTGGTGGTGGGGTGGGGTGGGGCTATCCCAGCTGCCATAGGGTGAGAGGCAGGGTACACCTTGTGCAGGTCGCCAGCCTGTCGCAGGGCCAACACAGAGAGACAGACAACCGTTCACACCTATGGGCAATTTAGACTCACCAGTTAATCTAACCCCACTAACTGCATGTCTTTGGATTGTGGGAGGAAACCAGAGTACACGGAGGAAACCCACGCAGAAAGGCCCGGGCCAAGGTGGATTAGAACCCAGACCTCCTCGCTGTGAGACAACAGCGCTACCATGAAACTGACTGTGATAAATTTGAAATGTTTCACATTAGGAATAAAAATACAATAAAAGAACATAAAAGGCACTGAAAAATAACAAATATAGAAGAACAGAATCAAATAAGTTAATGCCAATTAAGTTAAGGCCACACCTACTGTTGTTACTTGATAATGTAGTGACATCATCACCATATTTAGAAAAGTCCTGTTGGTCAAATGTTTTACTTGTACAGTATGTGATATACTGGAACTGAAGCTAATTTGGCTGCAATTCCACCATCATTGACCTGATACTTAGTTTTTTATTTTTTTACAAATGCTGAAAATGTGTAAAAAAAAATAAAAAAAAATTGAAAAATTGACTTTGCCTAATGACTACTCATAGGAAATTTCAGAAGAACTGGCCAACAAAATAAGGGAGGCTGAGCAACTGAAGTTAAACAACAATCTACAGTATTTGTAGAAAATGTTTAAAATCCACAAAAAATTGTAAGAAGAAAAATGAAATTCATCTGCAGCATTTTGTAAAGATTTGCCCAATAAATACCTGTAGCAAGTTTCACAAGATTCAGCCCATAAATAAGGAAGAAGTAGTTACTGAATGTTTTTCTTCAAAAGTTCAAAAATTGGTGAAAATTAGAAAAAGAAATGAAAATAAAGCAGAGCTGAGCAGAAAGAGCTCCAGCACTGAGGGACTGAGGAACTCAGTTTGTTATTTTCTTAGTTAGGCATGTATTTACCACAAAAAATGAAATATTCTATCAATAGTTCATATATAATATATGCTACCCTTAAATCCTTGACTCACTCGAGTGTGTCAGATCTCTTTTAGAGCTTCTCTTCTGATGAAGAGCTCGACAGGGGTTTAAAAAAATGTGTATTCATTGTACAATATTACTGTACATTAAAATGATCTTATACAGAGTTAGTCTCTATGTTCTGTCTGTATTTTATGTACTCCTGTTACAGAGTTGGTAAAAATAAAATAAAACAAAATAAAACACCAAAGCATCTCATTACCTGAAGTATTAACTCTGGCCAAGCACAAATCCAAAGCACTGCTTTAGTCCTGCACTCATTTAAATATAGTAGTTATTTTTAGGTGTATTTCATACACATCACAAAGAAAACAAATTTTTCCTTATTATAATTACTTTCCAGGAGAAGCCTCCAGACTGGCTGGCTGGTTATTGATTTGTCCTCAAATTTGAGCTGGTTCATTGGTCTTTGATGTAAAGACAGAGTGAGTCACATGCAGCCTGAGAAACCAAAGTTAGGACAAACAGTAAAACAAACTTCTACTGTTGCTGCTTAAATAGTTGGTACAAGTGTATCTGGGTTTTTATCAACTCCGATTATTCAGTAATCCGGGTTATGACACAAAGAGCTCAAAGTTTAGCTGAGAGCTGCAGCAGGAATGAGTAGGAAAGTGGAGCTGGTGCTGACAGAGAGGACCCTCTGACTGTCAGGATCAGCCTGTTTGACAGCTTGAGGAGGGTGGGGTGAAGCGGAGGGAAAGCAGGGACTTTGCTTGTTTGTCAGAAGGTAGCGGCTGTTGTGAGAGCATTCAGTCCTGTCCCGCCCGCTCACTTTAAGAGCAGGGAGGGGCCTCCCCACTGGAATGCCCAGCTATAAATCTGTGGCGCATTAAAATTAAAGGACCCACATAAAGATAATAGTCATTCACTTTTCTCTCCCTCTTTTCAATAATAACAGGGTATTACTTAAATAATATCGAGGGCAGAGCAGACCATGAAATTACTCCGATTTCGAGGTTTTATTTCCTGGGGTGGTGGTGGTGGTGGGGTGTTACAGGAATTCCGTAGGTTTTCCTTATTTTGCCATTTTTCAAATTGACGGTTTTAGATATTGAAAAAAAGAAAAAAAGGCTGTAAGAATGCAAAAAGACCAGCAATACCAAGTTAGAGGCAAAGTCCCAAAAGAAAAGAAAGAGTCTATCCCTGTCCTAATGAGGACCACACAGCCACAAATATCCCCCATACAAACACACTGAGACACTTAATAGCTAAATTGAGGGTAAACCATGGAGGGGATTGTGAAACCTACCACCCCAAACACACTCCCACGCAGACCTTCATCATTTCTAGGCTTATTTGAGCTGACGGCAAGGAGTCTTGGATCAATGGCCCCACATGCATGCACTGACAGAGGGGCCTGGACTCCCTTGTGTAATAATGATGATGTTAGAAAGCACAGGAGAATGCACGGGGCTGCAGAGTTCAAAGACTTCTTGTCTCTTCCTTTAATTGAAACCAACTTCTTTCTGATGCTCTCCCACCTTAGGTTTTCCCGTCTTTAGCGACTTTTCTGTCTCTTCCACCACCAAACTGGATCTCCTTTCCCCCTCTGGGCTCACATCTAATACTTCAGGACACAAATGAAGTGAGTCGCTGCCAAGCCAACATGACTCTAGCTCCAAATCAGCCTGGAGTTCGTAGATGCCAGGAACCCCCGCCCCCACCTCCCTGTGTCCTCTACCTACACCACCCTCTGACCCAGTGCTTGTACGTCTGGCAGGCCCTACTTCAGTATTTAAAAATAAAATAAATGTTTAAAGCATGCAAAATTTTTATCAATCATTAATAATAAAATGGGATTCAGGTCAAATTTGAGTTAATTTTGGGGAGTGCAATAACATCAGCAAACTCATGCTTGTTTAGATTTCCTAAAAAATAGTTTCCATTCAGCTTATTTTGACCTGAGTCCACTGACCCTCCACGCCCACCTGTAGCTGTTTACGTTTTTACATCTTTTTTCACACTTTTTACAACTTCAGCTGCATCTTTGCTTTTTGAGCTCTACCCATCTCTCACATTTTAAACTAATGTTTTTTCTTTAACGTTTCTTTTAGCTTAGGTCTTCTTATAGCAGGCAGTACAGGAACTTGTGGGTGTGTGAGAAAGTAAAAATTCAGATAAAACAACATGAAACCAATTGGCTGTTTTTGGTGAAGCTAATTAAAAACTAAGCCGCAAGCCGTGGTCATATGTCACAGAGAGCAGGCTTCCATTCCTGTGTCAGTTAATATGCACAAACTGGAGGCGGCATCACTGCAGCTCACAGGCAAACATGCCCTCCTAAAAATGGTTCTCATCGCCCAACTACTCATCATTTTACAATGCCATACGAAGGTCACAATAATGATTCACCTCTCTGGTAAAGATTTGGTTAAGTTTAGGAACCAAAACTACTGGCTTACAGTTTGGAAAAGGTCATGGTTTGGGTTTAAAACCAACATGTTTAAGGGCAGGGAAAGATCACGGGCATGCCTAAATGAGGATTTGCTTTACTCAGTTAGTGTCAGGGAAAGATTGTTGTGGTCATGAGCTTAAAAGAAAGCAACAGTTCATACATGCAAGAAACAGAAACATATAAACATCGTCTCTAGTTTGGAAGGTCACACGTGTTGACCCAACACTCTAATTTGCTCAATTCGTTCCTGGTAAATACACTGTTGGTCACAGCTGTGAACATCATTGTTAAAGGTGTACTTTCCTTCAGTACAGGACTTATAAATCCATTTTTAATATTATCTATGTGACTATTCTCAAGCTGCAACTGTCCTGCAGTTTGGGGTAAAACACGATGAGTTAGGAGCGAGAGCCGTCTCATGGTTGCCATGGTGCATGCATCATAGGATGCAAAGGACACTTTGTGAATCTGAGACTCTGACATAGCTGCAGCATTTGACACCCTGGGAAATAGAAGGGGCTACAATACAAATACAGACAAGTAATATATAAATGATCTCTCCTGGTGTCAGCTGAATGCAATAGTTGTCGTACTTGTTTAGCTGTGATGCTACAAGTTTACAGAAATAGTCACTGAACATAACTTGCCAAATGTGTTCTCACTCAGATTTATAGACAGAGTCATAGCATAAATGGAGTTTACAGTTTATTTGCCCTGTTTCACCTTTATCCCTCCTTCCCCTGCAGTCCAGTTTGCCTACTTCTCATCGTTAAACTTTGGAAAGGGCTGCATGTCACTTCAGAGCAACACAATACAGCCCTGCTCTCCCAAAACCACAAGCACTGGAGCCCAGCGCCAGACCAGCTCTTCTTGTGGCATGATTCAATATTCCTGAAAACCGTCTCTTCTCTCCCCCTTTCCTTTTCACTTCTGCCCTCCCTCCCTCTGTCTTTCTCTCGCTCTTCTGGCAACGTCGTGAGTGCACTGCAGTAAAATGAAAAAGTTTTCTTTTAAACGTAAATCAAGGCAAATTACGACGCAGAACTATGAAAGAATTATAGAACATGAAATATTCATCTTCTCCTTAATGAGCTCTGGTCCTGCAGGACCTCTAACTCTTGCTCGCTTTCTCTGTGTTTCTTGTTTTGTGTGTGTGTGTGTGTGTGTGTTGGTTGGTGGGGGTGGGGTGACCACAAGAGACACCATTAACACAGAGATAAATATGTAATGAAGGAAAAATCACTTTTCTGTTGGTTTTTTGCATGACTTCACCTTTCCTGTTAATCAGTGTGTTTTTTATTTTCCCCTTTTCCCTCCATGTGTGTCTCTGTCTGTCTCTTTCACTCTTGTATTTAAAGAAGTGTGTGTGGTTGCGATTCATGAGGACTGGATCCAGGCTGATGGAGTGGATGAGTCACTGCACATTACTTTTTTTTGTATAATAATGTTTCTTTGATGAAAAACTGTATACACGTAATGTCATTGAGTGCTAGGGTCATATGTGTATACACATGCACGCACTTGAATTGTCGCATCTTTTTTTCATTCAGACTGTGTGTGTGGTATTCATTCCATTTATCTGCAATTAAACAATTAACTTAATTGTGGTTTGCCAAAAAGCCCAAACTCCACCCTGCAACAGTGAATAAGAGGCCACCGTGATGCACTGAAGACTGAGAGACAAACGAAGAGAAAAAGAGAGAGGCAGATATGTTGTCTCAAAGCTAAATGAATAAAGACTACACAAACTGAAATAAAAAAAATCCTGCTTCATTAACATAGGTTTATTATGTAGAGGTTGATATATACATTCCTTGAATTTAGTATTACTCTCATAATTTTTCAGTGTTAGATCCACTTAAATGTGTATGTGGAAACTATTTTTCATGTATTAAGCAGTTTTTATTACCAAAGTCTGTATAGATTATTAACATAATGCATGACGTTGGTTCAGTTCATGCAAACTGCCAGTTTGAAATTACTTTATCTGCTAATATTATGAACTAACCTTCACTAGAACTATGTAATGTATGTAAACTTATGCAACCTAACCAGTGTATGTCAAATGCTATTGATTTTAGCCATAACAGTAACATAAAGCTAAGGCATCCAATTCAATTTTGAGTTAAAGACCCTACAATAACGAAGAGAAAACCCCACAGTCAAAACAACTCCCTAGGAGCAAACACTTGGTGACAATAGGAAGGAAAAATTCCCTTTTGGCAGGAAGAAACCTCCAGCAGAACCAGGCTCAGGGAGGGGCAGCCATCTGTGGGTGAGGTATCAGTCATACAGGCCTAGAAACTGATCAGCAACCACTTGGCAACCTCTGCTCACTAGGGATAAAAGTGCAACTTTGAAGGGAATAGGTCTGTTTCCAGGTTGCAATGCACTCTTTACAGCTTCACAGCTGCTTAGCAAGTAGTTGGCAAGTGTTTGCAGACAAGTCTTATTCCATGCAAACTATGGGCAACTGCAGCAAGCAAACAAAGCAATCACAGAGATTTCTGGTGCAACATGGTACTCCGTGTTCAATTTCACCCAGTGACACCAACCACCTCCGTACACATTTTACCCCAGTGACCAGTGGGTGTTTGTATTGTACTGTGTGTCAACAATGCGAGTCAGTTTTGTTGTCGTTACATTGATACTCAGGTATACAGTATATGCTTATCTCCAAGTTGTACTGAAAGTCCATACAATAGTGCAGCATAATCACACAGGACAATCTCAACCATGTCATTAAATGTCTTGGACAATTCTAGCTCCCACACGGTGTGCAATATGAGAACAAGTTTGAACGACATGGCAATTCACTTAATAACTACAGGTGTCATTAATAACAGTGGTCCTTAACAGTGTCTGTTTTTAAGTGATATCTAACTTTCATTTTCATAATACTTTACCTGGCATCTAACAGGGGGAGAAACACCAGTGATCCCCCTACATTTGCCAATAGAGTAACAAAATTATTGCCTTTCAAATGGAACCGCTTCACTTTGGATCAGAGCAATAACAGTCTATATAAGAGCCTCCAGCATATTCCATGACATTAAGAGAAACAGAGTAAAAATAAGCAAATGAATGTTTAATTTTGCAGCACACTGTAAGGACTAGTAACAGCAAACAGCATCATGTTTTTGCCCAGTGGCAATCACAAACACTGAAGCTTACACAACTTGTTAACAGCACACATTTTGACTTCCTTTAGTAGGAAATAATGCTAAAGGTGGTTCTGTTTTATTTCCAGTGAGTCGCTAAATGGCCATTTATCCATTTAGCTGCCTCTTAAAACTGAGGCAGCTAAATGGAATTCTGCCATTTTATTATCTACGCCTGAGCTTTTTCAAATGAAGGTATGGGTATTACTTCTTTTTATAGTCCAGAGAATCTACTGTTTTTTACACAACAAGACTGATTTATACATCATGGGAAGCATCACTGCTCAGCTGGTGAAAGCAGTTGTGTAATGGCTCCAGCAGGAACTTTCCCAGCTCTGGGAAAAATAATGCCTGGTGATGTCACTGGGGCTGTATTGGCATTAGGTTGGGTTTGGAGATTTTTTATTTTTTTTTAACAGTAAGCTTGCGTTACAAAATTAGGGTGTGGAGTTCAGAAAAATGAAGGGCGTTTATCAGGCAGGGAGGGTCGAATGAAGATTGATGTTTCATTAAAGAAAGCGTACAATGGAGTGCTTTCTTAGCTTGACCCATAAGTCAGTTTGCATTTGTCTGGTGCCCCATTTAGATCACTATTGTTTTAAATACCACATACCTACATCACCCCATTTTTATGGCGCTGCCGTACTAAATCACAGTGACGACCCACAAATGGTTCCTGTGTTTTCCTATCTAAGGTTCATATTTTCACCTTTTTTTTGGCAAAACAATTTATCCTGCTAGTAAAACAAGTGGGTGAAGAATGCACATAATATCTTTTCCACTATTTTAATGACTTTATTAATCAACACTCCACCTCTCAGCAACAAAAGAATAACATTTTTTTACCAGTCTGAGTGTGCGTCTGTTTTCCTGCATAGCTCTGTGTACAAAGACAACTACAGGACTATTTCAGTGATGCTCTGCAGCTTTGGAGCAAAACAGTCAATTCAGAGTTATCCTCGGGTTTTACTCCTGAAGATTTCAGTTCTTGCAGCTTTGCTGGCTTCCACTAGAAGCCATTGCCTGGGACGTTACAGTTCAGTATTGTTTTGAGGATTTTAAATGGAAGGATTCGCTGTTATATTTTTATAATTACACCAGAGCTGGTGCAGCAAACTTGAGTCTTTTAAAGATTTAAGTGAAAACCTGGATTAAAAATTGAGGCGTTTGTCTGACCTGCATGTCACTCTTTGTGAAACAGGCAACCCAACATTTGCACCCATGTCAGGCTGTGAGTGGCCAGCTGGGCATTATGCTGTTACATCCAGCTCACTTTCTTTGTCTGTGGTAACACGATGGCAGCTTAGCTCTACCCTCTCATCCAAATATATGAACCAGCACAGGAAAGGCATCCAAAGACACACACCGAGAATCCCGGCGTGCACAGAAACATCCACGCAATGATGCAATCAAGAGCAATTTCCAGTATTTACAATGTTATCTTTACTTCACTGTCTGCAATATCTCTGAAATGTGGTATATTAAATTGTTTCTGATGCACAAACTCCAAATAAACAGCAAAATATCCCCCCCCCACACACACAAAATTACTTACTGATGCTGGTGGCATTTCCATCTTTGGCCTCTTTAGCCTGCAGTGATAACGCTGTTCAGATTTTGATTGTTTGAAGGTTTCTTGTAAATGTAGCAGAGGTGTTATCATCTACAAATATTCTTCAAGGAACTATTTGTCTATTTGCATTATTAATAAACCCCAATGATTCAAAGAACAGAGTTTGACATCTTCAAGTTAAAAGGTCATAGAAAATAAACTAATGAAAAATGAAATGGAATCTGATTTTTTCTTTACACGTTAATCTAGAAGTTTGGAAATTTTAGAAAACAAGTTTTTTTTAAAAAAAATGAGATTGCATCACATTATTGTCAACTATCGCTCCAAAAAATATTAATACTAATGTTTCAGACTGAGGAGTCTGTTATATAATCTACAGTGTATTCAAAAATCCTTTTTTTTCTTCAAAAGATTAGGGTCATAGCCATTTGTTTAAAACATATTGACCTGTAATTAAATATTTTTACCTGAATTTTCCTTTTGTCATGTGAACTTAACTCTGTCAACTCTGGCACATCTGTGATTTGCAGTTTTCAGTTTTTTTTTTGTGTGCTTTTACTTAAATTGTTGTTTTGTAAATTCCTCAAAATACATTTCTATATATTTTATAAAAATTTGGTAGACTGCAAAAATTGTGGCATTTATATGCAGCGGCCCCACTTTAAAAAAAAAAAGAAAAGAAAAGAGGAGCAATTTGTTTTTGGGTGTGGCAATAAGCACCTTTGGGCTCAAGTGAGGCACAAAGGGTGGAGGAAGGGTGCAGCAGTTGTAACTTCTTGTCTCTAGTCCACCACTCCTGGGGTCTATGTCACAGTGAGCAGTCACACACGCACACACATAAACACCTCCAGACTAGCAGTAGAAATCAATTTAGCAACAACAATAAAGAAATTATTTATAAGGGCAGACTCTGCCAAATTAGCTGTGGGACGCACTTAACTGCTAGAGCCATATGAGTGAGAGCTGTAGAGCAAACACCGGGGCTGTGTCAGTCATGAAGAAATGTGATGCTGCTGACATTACTGACACACACACACACACTCTCAGAGCACCTGCACACTTAATAAACACGGCAACACAGTCAGAGATTTCCCAGAGCCTCTAACATAGTACTGTATACACAGTCCAGTCCACACACACACACACACACACACACACACATTACTGGTATGTGCACAGCTTTGCTTCAGAGGGCAGCACTGCATCCATTTTTGTGTGTGTGTATCCTGTGGTTGGTTGTTACAGTTTTAGAGACCTTCTTATTGCCCAAACACAACAGAGTGCTCACATTACCAACTATCAGTGTGAGATTGTGTGTATGTGTGGCAGATGGGACACATGTGTGGTCTGTGGTGGCAGGCTGGCTGGAGCCTGAGGTTGGTGGAGGGCTTCATCTGGGACAGA
The DNA here is from genome assembly GCA_024447675.2 of Pterophyllum scalare. Classification (NCBI taxonomy): domain Eukaryota; kingdom Metazoa; phylum Chordata; class Actinopteri; order Cichliformes; family Cichlidae; genus Pterophyllum; species Pterophyllum scalare. The sequence continues at coordinate 36,112 of JAMQGT020013464.1, forward strand.
GCGGGGAAGAAGAGGGGGGGTCTGAAGACAGCAACATGAACACACACACACACACACACACACACACACCTCATTTCCGATTAATAAATCACTAGCGTTCCACCACAGTTCTTCTCCTTGTGTCTCTTGGGGTGTGGGGCGGGTGGGTTATTGCACAGGCACTATGAGTGTAAATTTTATTTTTAGACTTTGTCGAGAGGAGGAAAGGAATGTGTTAATGGTGCCACCACAGCTTCCTCTGCATCTTCACATCAGCCTTCAATACAACGCTCTGAATTGAGAAGACAGAAAAGTGGCTTGGTGGTAGAGTGAAGGTGGGTGGAGCTGCAAAACCAGCCGTGTAGGATTCATGTCACGATACCAAATGGGAAGTCTGAGTGTTTGCCTGTTTTTGATTTATGGCATATGGTATATACTATATGTGAGCTATAATAGCTTTGGAGATGGGGGGTGGGGATGGTGGCAAAGTAGACTGGTGAGTTCAACCAGAGGACCAAGGCTAAATCCAAGCCGTGAATCCTGTTGCCGACCCTGATCTTTGACCTTTTAACAGTGAAGTCAGGTAGCTGCAGAAAAGACACATTTCCTGTTGCTTCTCTGGACACCACACTGATTTGGAAATATGCATATACAGATGTGAAGAAAATCTCTATATATAATCTATGTTTGCATTTAAAAATTAAGCTACAGGCAGCAGCATGATCTTTTTTACCTCTTCACTAAGACTAAAAAAAGGGAGAACTAATGACCTGGCGTGGTGGAGTTAGGCACGTTCAAAATAAATTTGAAAGAAGTTTGTTTTTTCTTTTTAAAGCTAACAAAACCATACATTCTTTAAATATAGCCACATACATCGATCAAGTGTAACATCGTGATCGCCTGCCTAATTTCGTGTTGGCCCCCCTTTTGCTGCCAAAACAGCCATGACCCATCGAGGTGTGGACTCCTCTAGACCCCTGAAGGTGTGCTGTGGTATCTGCACCAAGATGTTAGCAAAAGATCCTTTAAGTCCTGTAAGTTGTGAGGTGAGGCTGCCGCCGGTGTTGTGCCAAAAAGTGATCATCTGCCATAAAGTGATTCCGATGTTTCTGCGTGCTTTTATGTGTAGTCATAATTATGAAGGGTTTATATATAAAATGAAGAAATAGCCTGTTTTGCAGGAATCTTTAGGAGTCTCTGTTATCGTACCTACATTATAATCAATCTAGTGCTTTTTTGCCACTTTTTACTGTTTAAAAAGACATTTTTAAAGTCAATGACAGTTTTTACCTTGATAAAAAAAAAAACAAATCTATAAAAGTCATTTTGCCAAAAACTGATTGCAGCTTCTACCTTGTGATAGAAATGCTGTTTCTCACTCAAAATGACCTGATATCATTCATGAGCAATATGTTTGACATATGTTTCACAGATGATAGGTCAATAAGTCATTTACAGCCATTTAAATACAGACGATCACTTTTTGGCACAACACCGGCAGCTGTAACTAATAAAGTAACATGTAATCTAATTTAGTTACGTCTAAAATTAAGTAATCAGTAAAGTATTTAAGCTACTTTTTAAAGGAGTAATCGGTAATCAGGAATAAGATTACTTTCCCAAGGTAACTATGCCATCACTGCTGACTGGTCTGCGGTTATGCAGCCCCATACACAACAAACTGATTGCTGTGTATCCCTTGAGCTCTTCGCACTTTGAGCTACAGTAGCTCATCTGTTGGATCTGCCCACATGGGTCAGCCTCTGCTCGCCACGTGTATCAGTGAGCCTTGGCCGCCTGTGACCCTGACACTGGACACCACTGTTCCTTCCTTGACCCACTTTAGATTGATACTAACCACCAGCTCTGGAATCTACTCTGTGTTAGTGTTAGAATGATAAAAAACATATTTTATTGATAACAACTTTTTAATTGGACTTAAGGAACCCACCATAAAAAAGGGACAAACAAAAAAGTGTCAAATAATTTTCACAACTTTTTCTAATTTATTTAGTAGAAGAAAAAGAAAAACACAGACAGCCAGATAAAGTTAGACAGGGTGGGTTCAGTGTGTGTCTGAGTGGAAGGGTTACAGTACCCAAAGATGCCAGCATGTTCCTGTGCTTCCTGCATCGATCTCCCTTCTCGCTCAGCCCTCCTTCAGCCTTGCCTTCCTCCTCAAAAACTAATGGGGCATTTCCTCTGGTGCCACACCACCCAGCAACACTGTTTACTCTTCGTTCCACTGGGGCACGCAGGGACACACAAACACATGTGCACCCACAACGAGATCAAACAGTACTGCACATACTTAGATTAAATAAATATAATGACTCAATAATAATGATGGATTTGGTCTCTGGAGGTAGGGAAGTACAGTTCCATCCCTTTTAATATGTGAAAAGTGTCATGAAGCCGTATTGCAGTAACAACTATTTCTAATGTTTTTCTTCGTCATGCTTATCGGTCAGTGTTTGTATTGTACTGTGTGTCCAGCATATTTGTATCTGTGTTCTTTTTAGGGTATTGTAATCAGAGAGGGTGGGTATATTTTAAAGAAACAGTTCTGAAATCATCTAGCAATAGCATCACAAATAGATTTTAGGATACACGTGTTTGCAGTGATGAAGAGGACCAGTTATTTTCTGCCAATTTCAAGCTGTAAACATTATGAGATGAGGTGATGTGCAGGAAATCTGTTCAGTGTGTTTACTAGAGATGCCTTCCTGCTGCCAGCTGTAAATAAAATCCACTCAGTGTATACCACATCTGGACACTGGAGCGCTGAGGTACATGTTACCTCCACATGTAAACACTTACCTGCGTGTCCTGTGGCATGTGGAGGACAGTGTGCAGCCGCTCGGTGTGATGGTGTCTGGACTCTTCCTCGTATGCCAGATCTCTGTCAGCCTGCGGCAACGTCAGAAACCTCCTGATGGTGCACAGGTTCTCCCACAGAGTGCGGTTCTCTGGGCTCGGGTTCTCCTTCCACCGAAGCAGCTCGCACAGCCAGCCCTGAAGAGGCGACAAAGATGTAGGTGGAAACAAAGGTGAGGGTTAAAGAGCAATGAAGCGTGGATTGTGTGGCAGCTGACATGCACATGAATGAGTGACTGTTGTTACTGTATCATAGGCAGTGAGTAGAAATTGTTATGCTATAATTTTGCAGCCTAGCTTTCCTCAAACAGGTGCATGTTTTTGCATCTACCATGTTCAGTGAGCAGCAGCGAGGATGAGTGTGGCAAGTTGCAGCTAAGAAAGGCATGAATGAGACCATAGAGGCCGTTCATTCATCCATTCATTATCAGAGTCACATCAGAAGCAGTCTAAGCAGAGGTGGCTAGCACTCCCTCTTCACAGCCACCTCCTCCAGCTCTTCCACGGGGACACCCATGTGTTCCCAAGCCAGCTGAGTGACTGCCCTGGGGCCTCCTCCCGATAGGACAACCCCAGAACACCTCACCTAGGAGGTGCCCAGGAGACATCCTGGTCAGATGCATGAACTATGTCAGCTGGTTTGTTTTGATGTGGAAAAGTAGCAGCTCTACTCTGAGCCCATCCTGAATGACCAGGCTCCTCACCCTATCCCTAATGGACAGCCCAGTCATCCATCAGAGGAAGCTCATTTCCTCTGCTTGTGTCCACAATCTCACTCTGTCAGTCGCTACCCCAGAGCTCTATGCCATAGGTGAGGGGGCGAACGTAGATGCACCCATAAACACCATTGCTTTCACAGTCAGCTCTCTCTTCACCACCAGACTGGTAGGGCATCCGCATCACTGCTGATGGAGCACCAATCTGTCTGTCAATCTGCTCCACTCTCCCCTCACTTATGAACAAGAACCCAAGATTCTTCTCCACTTGGGGCAGCAACTCGTCCCTGACCCGAATTGGGCACTCCGCCCTTTTCCAGCTGAGAACTATGGCCTCAGACTTGGAGGTGCTATTTCTCACACACACACACAGACACACACACACGCCACATCATCTGTGACAAGCTAAGACGAGATCCTGAGACCACCTAACCTGGCACCCTCCACCTTGGGGAGGGGGACTTAAATTCAACTAAAAAGTTGTAAAAGTTGGAAGGATGCAGGGTGTGTGAGGTAAAGGAAGATGGGGGTAGGAGAGATGGAGAAGATTCAATTATATCTGCTAGACTGGTTCAGTTTGTGACACCAGCTGTTGTGTTCAACCAGCCACCTCGGGCAGCATGCACCGCTAATAGCCTGATCATCTCTCTCTCTCCCCTCTCCCCCGCTTGCTCGCTGTCCTTGCTCACTGGCCAGCTGCAGCAGATGGGTGCACTGAGCCATGACCCTCAGCAACCCCCAGACCCACCAACCGGGGGTACCTCGCTAAACATACACAAAAGCAATGCACATACTGTATGCATGTTGTCTACTCGTCTTTAAATACCACCTTTTTCACACGAGTCTGTGTGACTTTGTGTCAAATGCCACTATTCTTCAGTGCAACAGAAGTACCATTAATGTTACTGATGACGCAGATGTTTTTCTAAAGGAAAGGTTCGTGCAAATTAAAAAGGATTTTTTTGAAAGAATTCTTGTTCTTGTGATAAATTGATCCTCCCTCTCATGTCACAGTAATAGATAAACATATACAAATATTGTTTTAGTCTTCTCAGTCTGAAATTACAATTTTAGGAAGCAAAAACTGGACTGATTTTTCATTTTTACCCCCAAAAGGGAAATAAATACAAATTTATGTTGATTCTCATTAATAATGCAGCACTCTACAGCACTCAACAGTGGCTTACTGTGTGCACCTGAGATTCAAGTTGAAGAAACAATAAATAATATCACAGGACAGTTTTTCAGGTAAAATACTCATAATATTTACAGTCATTATTCATTTCAAACAACAACAGCAATGCCTAATCTCCAAGTAAAGCAGAGCATCAGGTTACCAGAGCCTGAAGGACATAACTGCTCATACACAACTCCTTTGGTCTGAGGGGATAAAGTCGATGGCTATTTACTGTACATTATGTTGTAGACAGAGTATCAGCTTTGCCTGACTTGGCTCTCCTCAGTCCCACAAGCTTTGTGGTTTTAATACAATTTTCAAAACTGTCTTGGAATTCTATTTATTGGGAATAAACTGCAGCATATATAAACATGCCACTGAACTTGGAATCTGCCTGGAATGGGAAAAAAAAAAAAGATTTCCTCACCTGGCTCTTGTTGGCGGCCACCTTTGCAAACAGAGCTTGGGACACTTTGGCTCTCTTCATCTCTTGCTGAATTTCATCATAGATACCTGATGTAATGTTGACCAGTGACTCCAGCTTCAGTGAGAGGTCGGGGGCCGGGCCAGATGGTTTGGGCTGGGAGACAGGATGGTGATGTAGTGCAGAGTACAAATATGGAAGAAAAAAAAAAGAAGAGGACCTTTATTGTGTTTCAAGAGAACAAGATGAACGATAAACAATCATAAAGGCATACCATGTATTATTTAAATCTTGTCATCTACTTCATGACTACTATGAAATTTAACCACAAAAGCAAACACATATGAGGAGAGGTTATCGGCTGATGATCAGGCCGAGTCGCTTTGAGAACAGACATGCAGTGTTCCCAGTATGAACATCAGCTGCACATCTGCAGCGCATGTCCCCACATGAGTTGTGTTTACAGATCAAAGTCATTAAGTCCTGCTCTTTTGTCTTTCTTTGTTGTTTCTGTTTGAATGAACATGTATTGGCTCTCAGAAAGCTTGTATACACAGCGTTTGAAGTCATCCACAAGACATGTAGAGACCAGCGAGCTCACATTCCCCCAGTGTAAACGATGCTGAGATAATGTTACGTAGCCATAATAAGAATAGCGCACCAATTCACCCACAGCCATGAATGGGCATTTTTCCTGACATCAGGGGAGCTTCTTATCACTGATGTTGCTACATGTGCTTGTGGAAGCAAATGTCCAAATACTGTATAATGTCCTTTATGTTTACAATAAGTCCCTGTGATAGCTTTGAAGCACTTTTTCCATGATAAATGGAATTTGTTAAGATAAGAACCTCCAAATCCAAGCACAAGTTTTAAGACAAAGCGCGTGACATGCTGCAGTCTACTTTGTGAGGGCAAGTTAAAGATGGTAGATAACTCACAGAGTTACAGATCTTAGCCTTGTTCTTCCAGATGGAGGCCCAGGTATCTGGGATTTTCTGGTCATCCAAGCTCCTCTCCCACACTTTCTAAGCGCACATATGACACAAGGCATGTTACCGTCACATCTTTGCATTACTGTGATTACACTTACAAAACAACTGCTGTTTCCTGCTCTGGCAACCATTATTTAAGGACAGTATAGGCACACTAACCTGTGACAGGCGCGGTGCACCAGGGTTGGAGGAGTTGGAGGCGGGAAGGCCCACTGAAGGGTTCATGGTGCGTTCTCTCTCCTCCTGGTAGATTCGGTCTCGCTCGCTCTCGGGCAGATTGAGGAAGTTCTGCATGGCCTTCAGATTCACCAGCAGAGACTGTGAGGCTGTGCGAGGGTCCTCCTCCTTCCTCAGGATCTCTGAGAGCAAGCCCTGACCAACACACATACACACACATACATGCACATTAGCACAGCAAACCTTTCGAGCAGTTATCGCTCCACATCATTAGAGTTATCGCTCTACAGCGGCTCCCTAGCATCAAGCATCTATTATGTTTGCTTAGGAAATGTGCGCTCCCTTCTGTTTTTTCAGTTTTTTTATTTGCTTTCTTTTCTTTTGTTTGTTTGTTTGTTTTAATTTCAACTAAACAGCTTTTTAATTACACAATTAAATAATTGAATATTTTCACTTTCCCCTTTGTTTAAACCTAGAGTGGTAATTAGCTTTTTCCTTTTTCTCTTTTTTCTTTACTCACTTTTTACTCCGTGAAACTAATAATTATTTTCCAGTTGAATAGATTAACAATGGTTGATCTACTAAACATTGTTGAAAATTTTTGATTTGTTAATGTACATCATTTACGAAAGCAAATGCACATCAAAAGTATCCAGAATTCAAACTGGATACTTTTGATGTATTTTTGGGCCAAGAGTATGAACCTCTAAATTATTACCAAAAAATGTCCTTAAAGAAAAAACTCACATTTAGGAAGTTGAAACAACAACGTAAAATATATTCGGCATTTTGAGATGAAAAGTAGATTTGGCAGATAGTTGGCAGATGTAAACCACGTTGAAAGAAAAACTCCTGTTTTGTAGCATGAACTTAAGATGAAAAGCTAGATTTACAGCAGAGGTTTGAGGCTCTCACATACACTTCCAGAAAGTGATGCACAAAATTCAGTGAAAGACACCTGGCCTCTACACCAACAGGTCTACGAGCCACCCCCCATTACATTGCTCTAATGGGCCGTGCAGTAACCAGTTTAGCACAGCCTGGATGCATCAGGTGTTTGTGCTGCTGCGAAGGTGGAGGAGGAGACTCAATGACGCAGCGAGCAACACTGTCACGCTTCTGCTAAACCCACTGAAAATACCACAGGGTGGGTGACCAGAAAGCAGTCGAGTTCTTTTTTTGTGTGTGTGAAAATTTGATCAGTGATGACAACTGGTGATAAAGCAGCTCTTCCTCAACTCTTTTCTCTCCTGATATGTTGCAGAAAATTACAACTATGAGCAATATGTCATATTTTGGTCTCGCCTGATCCAATGCTGCCATTTCAGCTCGCAGATTTTCAATCTTCTACATATTTCTGATTCAACTAGAGACTCTGTTATCTTTCCCTAACACATCACCTCACACCTTCTCTTCTTCCCATTTTCCTCTCAGACTTTGCCCTCCTGTCTCCTAACCTTCTTGACCTCAGTCTCTTTCTGTGTTCCTACCTGTGTACGGTTGAAAGCCACGCGGGCAAACACAGCCTGGGACACGCTAGCTCGCTTCAGCTCATCTCTGACCTGCTGGTAGATTTCAGAGGAGACTTCAGAAGCAGAGGGGTTGCTTCCAGGGTGGTCACCCCCAGCTTTGGATGAACCCCGAGGGATGGGCGGATGGTTGAGAAACTGCTGGTTGAGAGCTTGAGGGTGCTGGTGAGCCAGCAGGCGGCTCACGGCTAGCTGTTGGTTTATGAGGTGGGCCATGGCGAGCTGTTGCCGTACCAGCTGCGGGGAGAGTTGAGGGGAGAGCAGTCCACCTGGGCCCAGCAGGGGCTGCAGGGCACCAGGTGGAGGAGGTGGGGGAGGAGGAGGCCCTGTACGGAGGGGAGGGCTGTGGTGGAGAGGGCCGTGAGGTGAGGGCTGTTGCTGAGGAGGAGGAGGTGGTTGTTGGGGTGTCTGGGAGGGTGCCTGTGGATCTCCAGATCCTGCTTTGAGGAGGGGACTGCTGGCTCCCAGGTGACCGAGCTGTGCCAGGCCAGCCAAATGAGGTGGAGGTCTCTGGCCCAACACACAGAAGTCGGCCATGTTGTCTCTCTCAACTGGAGAGAAGCAGAGAGTGTGTTCAAACAAACAACTTAATTTAAGCGCAATGTCACAAGGATGGATGATGTTCCTTACTTTTAATGTCAGCAGCATCTCGTCCAGACCACATCTTCTCCAAGTAATCTCCTGCTCAACGAAACAAACAAATCAGTGAGATGCTGCCGCCGATGTAAAGCCACGATTCTACCTTAACATCAATTTACAGACCAGAAAAGAGCTGAACTTTTAAAGTTAAAGTCCTCAAAGTGTCCAGAAACATAAACATATACAGTTCCATGTGCTGATGTGGATTGTGTTTGAGCTGTGGGTTGAAAGCTCCACATTAGCCCCTAAAGAAAGCTTTAGGTCAGACTGTCATATCAACATCTGTAGAGCAGGACTAATGGAGGAAATGTTGAATGTAACTTAACACCCCCTCCTAAGCGGCAGGCTCCAGCCCAACTCCATCCCCTCTCACTTTCTTCTTACATCCTCTTTGCTCTTCTGGCCTAGTGTTTAATGTGATTATTATAATGTAGCTTTTGGGAGTGGGACAGGCTGGTGTGGTTGGGTAAAAGACACATTATTACATAGATGCGGGACTGTGTTATTAAATATCATATCCAATCAGTGTCACCGTAACCGTTTACCTAAAGCCATCCTTAGTTCTACTCCTCCACGTCGTCTGGATTTAATACTTGATGCACGAGGTTAACTGGATTCCATCATAGAAACTTACACACTGGTTTGGACACACAACTCTCTGTCAGACTACACCAGTTAAAAGTACCACTCCTTAACCATGTACTGCATGTTCTGGATATAGCTGCAACAATTATTTTAAAAACTGAGAGACAGGCTAGCGGTAAGACGTTTTTATTATTTATTTAATTTCTTGACACTTGTGTAGGTGCATCTACCAAGGCAGTGACCATGGATTGCATAGGATTCATTTACCACTTCTAACCATCCAAAGTTAATGTAGCTAACTAAAAATAAACTGAAATCTAAACCATTAATCAAATTAAACATAAAAAAAAGACTTTTGGAAAAAAAACATTGAAACTAACAAGCAATTTTGTGAACTAGGAAAACCAACTGAAATCAAGTAAAACATTGAAGAAATATTTGAGTTTTAATATTTGTCAGTCTGATAAAAGTCTTGTTACAGCTTGTCTGGCGAGGCATTGACAGACATGATCACTGAGACTCTGGATGTCTGCAAGATTGTGAGTAAACTGCTTTCAAAAAGTTGTGTTTTTTACTGCTACTGATTTTCCTAAAACTTGCCTCTGATATATACCCTCGGTAAAATAATAATTAAATTATTATTTAATTGTTTTAACACAATTTTTCATTACACAGTGATCCTTCCTCGTTTCTAAGGCTTTGTTCTGGTTTGTTTTGCAAATTTAATTTGTGAGTCAAAACACTGACAAATTGCCTGCATGGGTAGCAGGTAATTTAGTGTCAGTGAGTGTCAGTAACTACGTAGCTTTGCAGAAATGAACGCCCGTCGTCTCAAAGTCCAAACTCTCTCAACAAAACTCAGCGATAGAGGAAGCTGGTGTAGCCTGCGATGTTTTGTGCTCTGCTAGTGAGCAGCTGCCCGTTCCTCGCTCTGGATTTGACATTGTTGTCACACGTGAGTGATGCAAAAGCCTCTTTGAAATCCAATTTGAGCAGTCAAGGCTTCCAGACCTCGATGTATTCGTGGAATTTTAAAACACTTTCAAATCTGGTTTGCAGCCGATATCCAATATTTTAATTTATTTTATTTATTTTTGCTAAACACACTCTGGATGCACCCAGGAGCCGGAACACTGAACAGACAGGGCTTGTGTGGGTGTTTATTTATTCACATTGAGAGCAAGTGGCGACCGGATGGCTTGCAGCGTTACATGTTTTTGCTAGAAGCGCATTCTGAAAAGACCACTGAACCTTTTCACCCACCTAATGCTTCTGCTGCTCTCAGCTATGGCTTCAGAAACTCAGTCTGAGCTGACATGTCGCATTTCTTGTGGTCCTGATCTGGTATCTCAGGGGTTGCCACAGGGATGTGTGGTTACACTTTCTGCGGAGATGTATCTCATCTATGGTGCAGCTACATGGCTACAACAAAAGGGAGGCGGGCCCTTTTGCAGTTTTAGTTATAAAGTCTTTGTGTTGCATTATGGGCAATGTGAAAAAGAGGATGTTTTGATCATCTTTTGTCCATTTGATGTTGTAGGAGTGCAATGCTGCACTGCTGGAGTACTAATGTAATGCTCTTAATTGTACCTCTGGCTTAAGTAGTGGTTAGCTCAATCAAGATCAGATTTTCCATTCTCTTTTGTTTGACTTATTTCAGAGTATATTGCAGAAGAAGTAAAACTGTGTCATTACTTCACAAGAAAAATGAACAGATTTGTATGTGCTAGAGCTTTTTTTCCCTTTTCATTTTACTCCAGAAATTATCTTACAACCCCTTCTCCGGCCACTGGTCAACTACCAGAATATTTAATAAATCTGGAGCAAACTCTACTAGCCTCACCTTTGATTTTTTTATACTTCTTGTACCAACGACCAAATTCTTGACATTTGGCAGTGGAGACGTTGGCATAGTAGGAGCTGTTCACTATGGAGGAAATCATGCTCTGAGAGAGAACGACAGGGGAGAGATCATTAATAATCAGCAAAAAATGAAAGGCTTGCACTTACACAACAGCCACATGGCATGCACACATAAACACACACAACATATACTCTCGCACACACACATACACACACACACAATAGAAATAGACAAACATTAATCATGACTGGAAGCCACCCATGGAAACTCGAGCCAGTACAGTGCAGAGAGGGAATCTCCAGCCACACACACATATGCTTGCAATTGATGCAGTGATCGACACCCCCACAAGAGATCCATTAAAACACAGTATGCAAACACATCTCAAACACAAGTGAGTATGAAACCAAGATAGAGCGCTAAACATACAGCTGGGGACTTTAACATGGCTCAGGAGATCGCGCTTAAATTTCTGGGGTGGAGTTGCAGCAATAGCTTGGTGGACTGTTTCTAAATTTGCCCAAATGGATCTCATGAGGGTTGAATTTAGTGCTTAGCCAGGGTGTGTGATGGGCTTGTCATTAAGACAATATGTGTAAAACATGTGAAGATATCTATCGTAGAGAATCACTGGACTTAAAAGTACTTCTTGCATACAGATTATCTCTTTTGATGTGAAGCTGGAGCAGAGGTGCTGCATTCTGATGGGTCATACCTGTGACAGAGGACACTCTTTGGCCAGAGTACTTTGGTTCATTTCTTTCAGAAGCTCTTTGAGAGCATTCCTGACGGTCGCATGGTTCCACTGTTCGCAGGGCAGGTCCTCCAGCTTTGAAAAACTGTACAAATCAAAACCACCACACAGGCATCAAATACATCTTTAGGTTAATTTAATATGTTGAGACATAAAAGGACACATTTGGGAAAGCTCTCTGGCTTAGAGCTCCAGTAAATAAGGTTAGCATAAAGATTGTAAACAGCTAGCCTAGCTCATTCCAAAATCTGCCAACACTCACAATAATCAAACTGACAAGCAGCAACTATCTGTTAGGCTCATTTCTGCACAGGAGCACAACTTGTAGCCTACCCTAACCCCTAACCCTGAAACATGAAATAGCTTTTTATGCATGTTAACATATTTTCTTCAACCCCTGTTTGACAAGACTTCAGAAAACAGACATACAAGTTTAAGTTGTTTATTTAAAACATCAACGTTGACCAAATGCTGCACATTAGAGTATATAACCCCAAGAACTAATGCCAACTAATGCTTAATGCTAAACTACACTAACTAGCCACCATTGGATTCATATTTGCTTATTTAGCTCTAGGCAAAAAAATGAAACCCTAAATGAACACATAACCCCAACAATAATCCAAGCATTGTGTATTTACATCAACCACAAGCCACTACTTCCCATTTATGGGCTATCTCTTTTCTATCTTTCTGGTTTTATTTAAATGTTAACCTCAAATAAATAATTTCAAGTCTTGAGCGCAAAGCATGCAAAACCTCTGCCTTTGCCATGGAAACACAAATAAATATGTAAACAAACCTGGCTGGTATGTGCCAAGACAATAACAATAATAACCCTCTCATCTGGAGTTTATCTGGTTTTATCTACCCATCAAGACCCTGCTTCACCATTTCTCTGGAAACAAGAATCCTGGCACGCGGGCTCTCTCTGACGGAGACAGATAATAGATAATTCCGTGCCGGGATGTTTAAATGCAGCTTTAGTGTTTCAATATTGCTGCTTTCAAATTTGATATATATGTTAAATTCCTGAAACTGCAATCAGCTGCAATGACATCAGCAGCCCACTGGACCCAGTGTCTGATCTAATGCATCTGCACACACTGTACCCATAAAATACAGACTTACAAATCTCTACTACGATGCTGCACACAGTTTGTTCATCCTGTGACATCTGTGGCTCAGAACAGAATCTGACCTTTGTAGTTGAATGCGTAATGTGACCATGTGGTAGACCTCCATCAACATGTCGGCGACAGTTGCATCTGGAGCATCAGTCAAAAAGTGGATGGGCAGTGGGTTCCACTTTCCCACCTTGATGATGCCTGAACAGAGACAGCAAATGCTTCTGTCATTTTTTTTAAACAGCATTTTGGCATCTCACAACAATGGAGACAAAATAAATGTGACTTCAGAAAATAAAAAGGGGGATGACCACAATAAAAAGTAGCAAAACAGATCAATCATACAAGCACTCAAGTATTCCATCACACAGTGTTAGTTTGTAACGTGTTCGGTCTCTATGATGCTGCACCCTTAATGCAGTTTTAGATCGCTTGGCTTTGGTTGTTATTAACTATGGAAACTGAAGTTTAAATAAATTGTGGTCTCCCATGTTAGAGAGCAACATTTTGTTGACCCATCCATCCACCCCAGCCTCCTCACCCTGCTGTCAGCTGGTTCCTTCCTACTGTTTTATTTACTGTTAAATGTTTTTGTTTCAAGTCGAGAATGGTACATGGGAAAGGCACTTCGAAGGTAAAGACTTGCGCAGCTTTATTCTGCGTGGATAATGTACATTTACACACCTATGGAGAAAAGCCCTGTGCAGCCCTGCTTCGAAACCTCAGGCTGAGCATTCTGGGCCACCTTGGTGTTTTGAAACCAAACTTAACAAATCACAGGTGGATCTGACTGAGAAATCAAACCCTAAACCATAGCCTGCTTTATCCCCCTTTATGACCATAATTTACTAAATGAACATTGTGTTGTTTTCAATAAGACTTGAAACTTGCGACCATCAAGAAAGTGCCCAGTGGAGGTCAGAGATTTAAGAGAGCAATAGGATCATTTCCTTATACACTTCAAGATTTCTACTTTTTTTAAATTCAAGGAGTCCCTTCTGCTGGCCATGAGAAAGAATGCATTTTTATGCTACTTTCACATGGTTTTTTTCCCCCATTTATGATTTACATGATTTAAATTATTCTCATTTTCCCCCAATAATATTGATCCCTACATGCTGATTGGCTTTCCTTTGTGTTGCTCAAACAATTGAAATTATAATTTTTAAATCTATACAGCATCATCTCTCAGTGTCCTGGTTACACAGTTTCTTTGGGCCATGACACACACACACACAGTCTAGAGACACAATATCACAAAGGATTCTGCAAATAGATCTGTGACGAATGCTGCTGTTGATCCGCCTTAAATTGGATTCTGGCTGTATCTGATGTTTGAAAGATTCTGGGGTGAGTGCAAACACAAGCATGCTTTTTGTTTATTCATAAGTAGGTGTTTGTGTTTGTGCAGGTCTGCACTGCCATCAGGCTCTCTTGATTTAAGGAATCTAGTCGAATCTCTTTCAGAAGAATATTAGCACACAGCATAATACGCACAATCTTACATGTGCGCTTCACCTTTACCCTCCAGAGCACACAAACAGACGCACACAGTAACACACTCACTCACATGGGTTTTTCATGCGGACTGGCTGGAGCTGTGAAAACTAAACAAAGCTAATCGCATTACTATCCTCTAAATGAGATCCAGACGGGTCCTGAGAAGCTCTCTCTCTCTCTCTCTCTCTCTCTCTCTCTCTCTCTCTCTCTCTCTCTCTCTCTCTCTCTCTCCCTCTCTCTCTCTCCCTCTCTCTCTCTCTCCCTCTCCCTCTCTCTCTCTCTCTCTCTCTCTCTCTCTCTGTCGCTCTTCATCCTCTCGTTCCTCCCTCTCTCCCTCCCACCTCTCCTCCATATCTCCCTCTCTCCTTTCCTCACTCCTTTCTTTGGAGCTGTCTTCTCTGATCTCCCTTTCTCCTTTAGCTGTGTTTACAGCTCAGTTATATCTTTGATTCTTCTCAGGCAGGGCTGTGTTGTTAATTATTTGGTCATACAGAGGGAGCATCATTAAAACCCTATGCACAAAATGGTCTGAACACCCCCCCTCCTTCCCCCCAAGGGAGGAAAAGAGCCCCCAGAGCAACCAAAGACCACCATGGAGACATTTAAAGACCCAAACACAACCAAATAGTTACATTTTAGCAGTATGGTGAGTTAAATTTAATCTACAGCACATAAAAAGCTTATTTTTCTATATTATAGCTTTAGTTTTAGTTTAGTTCAAAATTATGGAAAAAAAAAATTTTCAATTCCCCCATTAGAGAATGAGAGCGGTAAGGAGAACTTTTACATATTAACCAAACTTGTACACTTGCAACAAAATACAGCTCTTATGTTTTTAATCAATTGCATTTCTAAAATAAATTTCTTGCATTTTACAGAATAAATTTATTTCACATAAAAAAATGTTGTTTTTTTTATGTGAGATAGGCCTGAGATAGGCCTCCTCCCCAGGTCTGAGCACCTGCCATGACTGTCAGCAGAGTGAGGGGAATGAGGAAAAAGAAGAGAAATGAGGGGAAAGGCTTAAAGGTGTGGTCAGAGGGCTCTGAATCTGCCAAGAAACTGTTTACATACTCAGACAGAGCCAGATAATGAAAAGACATGTCTTTAATATGTGCCAATCATTGCCGCATACAGTATGATTTACTGTATATTGTGAAACTGTAAAAATACATGTGTAGGCAAGAGGACCCACGTGCAAGACACACAAAGGCCGAATAAAAGCCAGAGGAAAACAAGCCCGGTGGGGATCAGGCAAAAGGCAACGTCCATTTCCCAGTCTAAAAGGATCATAGGAAAAATGAGAAACACATCAGGAATACAAGGACTGCTGGAACATTCTAACATCTAATTAAAGAAACAGGATGATCTGTCAGGGAGCGAAGGGAACCTGGAGCATTTATATACAGAGAGGCGACTGATTGGACACAGGTAGGGAACAGGTGTGGAAGAAAGGCAGGAAGTAAAACTGACAGGAAGAAACAAGAACAAGAAACAAGAACCACTGAAATAAAACAGGAAATAACTTGAACCTGAACAAAACACTTCAAAAACCTGACACTATATGTGACTCCAGGAATGTTGTGTTCTTATGATTTTATAAAATACAAAAACAAACACCCTAACTCCCCCGGTTAGAGTTTGTCTAACCCTGTCTGCCTCTCTTGTTTGAGTTGACCACCTTCAGCAGCAGCAGCAGCAGCACATCAGAGAACAAAGCCAACAATTCTGCTAATGCCAAGTTGGGTGGAGGCAAACGGGTGAATAAGCAGACAAACACAAACTCACAGAGGACACAGACAGCATGCAGAGAAGTGGACACATACATGCAGCAGTTCACACACAAACACACACACACAGAGACACAGACACTCACTCACTCACGCTCTCAGTGTGACGGTAAATGCATTAATAATTGAACCATCATTTTTCTGGTCCGCTGTTCAATGGGCTCTGGTTCTTGTCCACATTTAAAAGTAGAAATCATTGTTCCCATTTCCACATTAAAATTCCACCTCCCAGAGACATGCTTTCATGTGGCCGGCTGGTGGCTTGGCTCATGTCTAAGGGTGCCCATCCACACAAACGCAAATCCAAACACACACTTAATGTCTCTGACTCCTTTTGCCGACACTGGTGCAGCCCTGCACGCATGGATGCCACTGTGTGCACACGTGCACGCACGCACACACACACACACACACACTCAGAGCTTCGCACATTAATCCCATGCTGCAACTTAGAATGGCCATGGCAGCCCGCACATGCATGTGGGACCTCAAAACCGGTTCCAGGCTCAACCCCTGGAATACACTGAGTGAATCTGCACATGTCTGACCCATTGCTGTCATCTACCATTGCACCCTGAGGAACATCTCTTGATGAGAATCTGTCAGGCTATCATTTCAAGGATTAAAATGCTTCTTTAATGCTTGTCTTATGTAACGGCCCCTCAGGAGCCAAAGCATGAATAATGGCAGCGGTCAGTCTTACAACTCACTTGATACAGAACTCTCAACCTTCTGAAGGCCAAGTTATCGCCAGTGAAGAACCCTATCTGAACCCTATTTGAACCCTGTAAGATCAGAGTATGTAATTAAAAAAAAAAAACAGTTCGGGGAGTTGGGGACTAATTGACACACATCAAAAACTACTTATATTTTTACAAAAAATTAGGGTTAGGCACAGGACTAGGGTTTGGATCATCACCAATGACACTGATTATGTACATGCATGTACTCTTATAAGGCAGCAGACTCCTTTGGTCTTAACTGTTCTGCAGAGTCTTGGTATTCAGGGGACAGTAAACATTCTGAATGACACACAACAAAAACTATTTGCATTTTTTTCCCAAAAAATTTTTTTGCTCATCTCCAAAACACGGGGTTATGGTTCTGAGCTGTGATCTTCTATGGCTAGCACACTGACTTGTGAGAAGGAGGTTACTTCATACAATCTCTTATGGAAGAACCTAAAATCTCTTTTGTCTTAAAATCAAGCAGATTGCCGGTGACCTGGTTAGAGGCAGAGCTAGTGCTGGGCCCATTTTTTTCACCTATTTGGCATACTCAAATAGAAATCTTATAACAGAAGAAGTAAGGCCAGTAATGGAGTATGGGAGTAAAATGCAGCCATAGCCTGACTCCTACCCCCAAGTGGTTTGCTGGTGACCTGGGGGATTTTAACAAGTTAAAATATTACATTGATTGTTGGATATTTTTTGATCATCTGCCTTTATTCAACAAGCGACTGAAGCTGTGACTACAGTTTGAGAATGATGTTCACAGACACCATGCTTTTTCAATGACTGAAGTTGCTGGATGGTGGTGGTGGTGTTTGGGGTGGATGGTGGTGTTTGGGGTGGATGGTGGGCATACAAAACGCACAAACGGAAAGACTCAGTTTGGGTTAAGTTAGAAAAAGATTTTAGTCCAATGTAAATAAACACACCGTGTCTCAAACCCCTGTGGGCTTTCTCTGTATTAAAACTGTCCAGGATTCTTTCTTAACCTTAACTCACAGTTACAGCAAAGCAAAAGTTTTTTAAAGACCCTGAAAAGGATAAGTGGAAGAGGGTGGATGGATGGATGGATGGATGGTATTTTGAATAATATACTGCTTTTATTATCAACCTCTTTGTGACTTGCCAGTTGCATAAATCCACATTTTCTCACTTCGATCATAGAAAATATTCTGCAATGACATTTTCTTCAAAAGCTGCTGAAAATGGTTTGCACATAGGTTACATAATACTTTCTAATAAACAAAGTCAACAATAGATGTGGCAACCCGACAAACCAAAAGCTGTTCTTAATAATTGCTTATCACAGATTTACAAAGCATCAATAAGTCATTTATTAGGTAGCAAAGATTAGCTTTGCATTGATAAGAATACTTCATAAAAAAAGGTGTCCAAAAAGTAACAAGATCCTGTCACGACTACAACTCTCAGTCAGTTTAAACTCACATGTCCAATAAACTGCAGCTCTGCAGCAGTGACCCTTGTTGGCCTGTTAGACGTGGCACGGCAACAATGCTCTCTCTCTCTCTGTCTCTGTCTCTCGCTCTCGTTCTCACTGACCACTGTTAACTGTTTGCTCACTAAAGCCTTAAAATACAGGTCTGCTCCCATCCAATCTATAAAAGCCTTCAAACCCTTATAATTGAAATAAACAATATCTCCCAGTTAATTACTGGGCTAAGCTAATTAAAGAAAGGCCGTGGTCCTTGCCGGGGACTTTAAATACAACGCCGGGACGCAAGAATGCAGGACACAATTCAAACAGGGAGAAAATAGCTGGGACTCTGTGTAATTTTGGTTGTGGACCGCAGGGGAAAAAATGTATAATTTAAGCCAGAAATTATTCATTTAACATAAACGCTTGTTTTAAAAAACAAAAAGTATTCATTTGAGAGAAGCTGTGCTTGCGTGCATGCGTGCATGCCTGTGTGTGTGTGTGTGTGTGTGTGTGTGTGTGCACGCGCGCATGTGTGTGACTGTTTTGTCTGTGATACTGCATGACTACATGGTATTCCATGCCGAGTGTGTATGCCAGTTTAAGTGTGAGCATATGCCAATTCATCCTTGCAGGGGTTAAACAGAGTTTACTAGTAACATGTGAATGTTGCTCAAGTCAGTTGTAGGAGTTTTGTGTGTGTGGGGTTGGGATGTCCAATTCAGTCTCGCTTTAAAGCCTCTGGGGTGCTGTGTTTTTTAGTTTTTTGTTTTGTTTGTTTGTTTGTTTTTTCTCTTCTTTGGTGGTGGTGGTGGTGGTGGGGGGGGACAGGGCACCAGCGTGGTCCTGCTGTTTTCCATACACACTGATGAGACACACAGAGAGACCTCCCCTGATACTTGGCAAAAACACTGAGGCTAAAAGTGCTACTAATAGCATTCATTTGCAGACCACAGCAAACAGTTGCTATAGCAGTTAGCGTGCTAGTTCAGTTCATCAGTGCTGTACAATGTGCATGTGAGTGATGATGATTTATCTAACTCATTTTAAGAGGCTATCAATTGCAGCTCTGAATTTTACAACCAAAAGGAAAAAAAGGATGTGCAGCATAACCAGCTCACAACAATGACTTCATAAATGTTCTTGTTTACACTTTGAGTACAAAGAGACTAATATTAGTGAAGCAGACTGCAACTGCATAACATCTGAGGTTATCAGATGGAGAAAAACTAGTAACAAAACTATACATGGGGCTAGAAAGGTGAGTATACCATATATTTTGCATACATAGTGGTAAAATTGTGGATGCTCATATTAAACATGTCCTAATGTTTAAAGCTAGCTTATTATTGTCCAGTAAAAGAATTTTTTTCTGACAAATATTCTAGACTCTCACAGATCACCTCAATTTTAGGGGCTTTGCATGTGATTTCATTTTATGTTGTGGCTGCCTCTTGCATCCCATTTCCAATCGCAGTATTTTGATAGCTCCACTGATAACATGCAATGGGTTTATTACGGTATAATTCAACAAATGAGCGGTTTTTGCTGGTTCAAATTCATGATTCCATATTTAGTGGTGAGTTGAACAAAATTCTGTCATGTGTACAAATTTTGGTGACCGTTAAGTTACATCAGGCAACGCAGGTCAAACGTGACACGTGAAACTAACACAAACGGAGAATGCAAAGTTTTGTTCAGATTGGCCCGCCCATTGAGGAGGAGATAGGGTATATACATACATACATGCCACGATCATTACAGTAAGAAGAAGATTAGTTTTTACAGTGGATACTCACCAAACAATTCCTGAGCTATTGCCATTATAGCTACGTTTAATTGCAAACCCTTTAGCGGGCATCCACCCAGGAAACAACTAGCAGCAAGATAGTGACCAGAGACCAGGGAAAGTCAGGGACATTCAGCAATTTGTTTAACTACAGGCGAAATATTGGCTGGTGACTTGAAATGGGCAGGTTCTGAGTTTAATTTTTCTCAGCGTCGAGGTAACCAACTTCCAATAATTCTATTCAATTCAATTTTATTTATATAGCACAACAAACAATCGCCTCAAAGGTGCTTTATATTGTAAGGAAAAGACCATAAAATAAGATCACTAAGAGCAAAGGTTACTGTTGATTGACATATGACAAGGTAGTAAATGCATTAGAGGGTTACCTAAGCAACCGGAGCCTGGAATATCAAACAAACCATCAAAGTTGACAAGGGCGTGTCATGCAACTTTGATGGCTGCCAATATTTTTTATATACATTTCTGCATTCACACCATGAACATTGCTCACCTTAACCTCACCTTAACCTGTATATTGAGCAACAAGCTCAATGTACAGTGCCAGTCAAAAGTTTGGACCCATTCATATGAATGGGAGAGTACAGTAGGGTACTGATAAATTCTAGCAGTTTTATTGGGAATGCTGCAGACAGTGTGCACTGGGTAGAGCTACTGACAAAACCTTCTAGGATAGAATTTAAAACAGTACCTATAATATTGCTTTTGTCTATCAGTGTGTAACTGTGGGTAATATTGCAAAAGAACGTCTCTTATTATGACACTGGAAATTTCTTGCTGCGCAGATACTCTGGGTATGTTGCAATGTGATTTTACCTCCCCAAAAAGTCATGTTGCCATTAAATGTTGCCCAAAAACTTGGCTAGCTCTCCCATAAGCTAGTGTCACCTTACTTACTAACACTGTGAACATCATGTCCAGATTTCCACAACTCAGATGAGCCATTTTCTGTTTAAAGCCTGAATATGCAGCAGTACTTCCTGTATGGGCCTACGCATCGAGTTCCAACATGTCCAGTGGAGCAAATTAGGTCACCGTTCAAAGTAATTTAAGGTCAGCTCCTTCAGGAAGGTCAGAACAAAATAACAGTAATAATAATGATAATAATGTAACAAAGCAACCTGCATGAATAGTGGCCTATGCAGTCACCGGGGATGCTATTATGTATCATATTTGAGACGATATGCATAACAATATTTCTCTGTGTCCTGAATACTGGGACTTCATGGGGAAGATACACACACAAATAATCAAGTTAGATTTCAAACAGATGGGGATCTCCCACCATTTTCAAAGTATTGCAATAGCTGTGTTGCTCACTGTCACTCTGTTGTTACCATTTTATAGTGATGTGAGGCAACTCCCGCAGATGGAATATTCTGCATACTTGAGAAAAGACAGCAGTAAATGACACTGTCCTGTTGCAGATGACTACCATGTGTGCAACAATAAATTACAGAGTTTTTTCTTTTTCTCTGCTTCATAAACATTCTCACACATACTGTACACACACACACACACACACACACACACACACACACACACACACACACACACACACATAGACAATATATTTTTGTCTTGGGGAGACATTCCTGTCCAGCTCTTTGTTGTGCCTTTAATGAGTTTTACAGGCTCTGTCTGTGCTTCAGTTGTGTTTTTGAAGCATTCTTCAGCTTATTGCCACTGTAACAGTGCAGTGTCTGCTCCAAATAGGCAACCTCACATCCAGTTTTGTTCTCAGACCACTGATTAGAGGGAGAGTCTTCTTTCATTCTCTTGAGCTGCAGGACGTTAACTCTGACTCAGTATTGTAGTTTATACTGAGAGATGCTTGATGGTTGGAAAGTCGTGACTATTAATAACAGCCCTGGTGAAACCTTTGTCATGCTATTAAAAAGAGCCAACATGACCTAAGATATTAGGTTTCTAAGTAATAGTATAGCGACAGGATTAGATTAACTGAATAGTCTAGTGTGTTTTACTTTGTTTAGCAGCACAGTTGTTGCTAAGTTGAGTTCATTGCTTGGCTGTCTGTTGGCGTTGGCTTAATGACTTAAAGTCTGACTCTGAATTTGGTGAAGGAGGGTTTTTTTTCGGTCCTTTGTGATAAGCCTGCTGACAACCAATGTCATACTCATTTTAGGACTTCTCTGCTGCTAGAGCTTTATTTTCAGTAAAAACTCAAGGCATGATGACTAAAGCTATTGTTCTACAGACCTTTTGCCTGAGCCTTGGCTAGCTGTTTCTCCCTGTTTCCAGTCTTTACATTAAGCTAAGCTAATACCCTGCTAGTTGTAGCTTTTCAAATAGACCAGAAATGCGCAAGGACATATGGTACGAATCTTCACTCCTATTTAGTTTTTAACCCTTATTTAACCAGGAAGTGAAATTCCTGAGATTAATAATCTCTTTTACAAGTATCCTGAGCTGACACAGGCGGCATTAAACTAAAATGTTTTTTTAATGGTGGGAGAAACCACAGATCTCAGGGGGAAAAGGCAGAATGGCTGTTCTTGGAAAAATCAAAGAGGAAGAACCAGCTTTCAAAATTTCTTCTAAGGACAGATTAGGATTAATAAAGGAAAAGGTTTTTAAATATACTTACTTATTTACTTGACTGCTACTACAGCTTTATTATTATGTCTAGAACAACATTAGCTAGCTTACGTATGCATTCCAGGTTGCTACCAACCAAATGAGAGAAACCACAGGAAAAAAAAAAAGAAAGAAAAAACACACAAAAATATAAGAGGATCATAAAAAGTCAACACAGAAAAGCCCTGCCTGCATGGGGCTGAATCCAGCACCCTCTGGCTTCAAGGTAACTCTCATGCTACTTTGTATCAACATAAAACACTGTATTTTGGTTTTTGGTTTTTTTTAAGAATATACAGCTTTTTTTTTTTTTTCAATCAATAGGTGAATAGGTGAATAGGTATAAGTAGGCAGAAAGCCTGATTTAGAATTTGCTGTGCACCTCAAAATTTGGTTGCACTGAATGAAAAAATTCAAGGAACAGATTTTTTAAAATATGCCCAATATGTCTCTTCAGTCCTCTTTTTGCTTAAGATCAATGCCACTGCAGCTGAAGCCAGCAGCTAGTTAGCCGTGCATAAAGACTGGAAACAGACATAAGTTTGCCTAAAATCTGCCAACCAGTAATACGAAGATGGTTGTAGCATATTTGTAGTACACAGTCTAGTTGCCCATAAACGAATAAGTGTATTTTATGTGTGAACCTATGGCAGCCTGTAGCTGACCAAACTCCTATTGCATTTCATTCTATGTACGCATCTGATGCTTGATCTTTGTGTCTGTCTGACACTCCAAAACCCTACTGTGCTCTTTGAGAGCATAGTAGGCCTGTTAGTATTAGCATGGTCACATGCAAGGCAGCGTGTAGATAGTAGATGTCTGATTAGTGTCTTATGCAATTACACAATTCACTTTTCAAGAATTTTCCTCAGTGTAAGAACATGTTTCTTTTAAAAAATGGAAGGGATAAAAGCGGTACTGACCGTGGGCTTGTGCCGCAGAGCTGTGGGAGTAACCGAGGGCCAGCAGAGCCGTCTCCACCAGCTGAGAGAAGAGAATATCCTTCCTGACCAGGACAAACTCTGCGTGCTCCTCTCGTCCCTCACACACATCTGTCTGGATCCCCCATCTGACTGCTCCACCACACAGAAGACTGGAATCATCAGACCTGTTGAGGGGGACAGTAAAAGGAAAGGGGGGGGGGGGACAACAGGAGGATTTTTTTAATGTCTGGCATTAATTGTCTGCAATCACATGGCATTTTATTCCTCACAGATAGAAAACATGTGGATTGTATTCATTGTGGGTAACACTTGTAATCAGTTCATCCTTTTTCTTTCACACTGTTGAGTGTTGCAACACCTGAAATTCTCAATATGCAGCAAGCAGCTGGGAATGGAAAATGATCCTGAGTCCTACGTAGACTCTAACAGCGCCGTTCTCTGCACGCTACACATTCACAGGCATTTAATCTAACGGCCTATTAGATAAGCAGTCATCATAATGGCTCCCCTGACACGTATGCAAAATCAATATACAAAAGACCTAAAGATGATATCGGCGGCTACTTATGCTAGGCCATTAATAACACATTAAAAACATAAGAGCAGTAGAGCAACTAACAAAAGTGTGAGTAGACAACTTGTAGCAAAAACAGTGCCAAAAGATATTTAACATGTGGCAGGACAGAGGTCCGCGGTCAAAGAAGAACTCTCTGAATTTACATGATAAGTCTTTTTTGAGTATGCAAATTTAAACCAGGTGAAAAACTCAAACCAGATTCTCTGGAAAACTCTACCACAGACACACACGCATGCACACACACACACACACACACACACACACACACACACACACACACACACTCCAAAGGCCATCACATCTATTTCCTCTAAACTAGTGTGTAAGCTAACTCTAACCTGAAATCAGGTCTTCATGCTAAAATTTACTGACTTATGTGCATGAAGTGAAAAGAATTCTTGTCCCCACAACATTAATAATAACACACATACGCATGCATGCATGAGGGCAAAAACCTCGACTTCCTTTTAAGGCCATCAGCAGTAACGCTTTGAACAACTTCACTGCAACACATGTGCATGTTTAAAGTTCTGATTAATTATATATATATTTTTTTTTTCGTTAACAGGAACAACTTCAGAGTAAATTAGATCTGGTGTTTTAGACATGTGGCTCACGGTGTATCTGCCAGTCCTCGAACCCAGAGCACAAACAGGTTTCGGGATAAAGCAACCACAGCTAGGGTCGGTGACAGAAGGAGGGGTGTGTTGTACTCTGACAGGGTCTGCATGCTTCAGCCGTATCACCTGTTGACACGTTTTCTTCAGGATTGAGGTCTGTGGTCTGAAACATTCTCACCTGCTTCAATTAGTTTAGGTATGTGAACATGCTAAAGTACAGTAGGCAAGGATTGGATTTCTCTGGTGCACTGTGAGCTTACTTCCTGTTAAAAATAAAATAAAATCTTCCCACTGCTGCAAGTTCTACTCAAGGAGAAGTTGGTTTTCTTCTATAACACTTTACCTTATAACACTAACGTGGCGTAAGTGGTGGTTTGAGCTGAATTGAATTAAAGTGAGTTGAACTGAACTGAATTGAACCACATGGAGTTAAACTGAACTTCTTTCCCCTTTAAACAGCCTGGAGGAAATATTGGCGAAACACAGGTTATTATCTGAGACAGGACGGCTGGGCACCTTCTAACCTTTTAGTATGATTGATCCACACATTGCAAGGAAAATATAAGCCTTAAAGGCTGGGGTGACTTGATCTGCAACTTCTGCCTTCTGATGATAACAGCTGATATTTCTCTTACTCCACAGAGAAGTGGTGCTTCACGTGTATTAAATGGTTCCTTTATTAATTCCCAATTTTAAACTATTGTATTTCTCTTCTTTTTAAGTGTTTTGGTTACACTTGTTCTCTGGAACCTGCCTATATTATTAGATTTGGTTTTATCTGAGCCTTGTAATACTGCTCAGCTCTTGATTAATCACTTCCTCCTCCTTTCTTTCATTATCTGCTTAAGGTAAGAATCCAATTCCAAAATTTCGTCCTCTTGGCTCATTCCTCTAATATCAATCCTTTCTCTCCAATATCCGCCTTTTTCCTAAAAGGCTTTTGGTTTCGGGCCACCTGTCAACTCACAATTAATTAAAACCCTCTGAAGAAATGATGGAGTGTTAGCATTAGGCAGCGTCCCAGCACTAATAATACTCGGCATGGCAGTGTGTTTTACTGCATGGCTACCACACAATATCAAACACACGCACACACACACACACACACTTCCCTCCTATTCCTGGCATGCACACACATCCATACAAACACTTCAGGGTGCATGCAGCATTAGCTCCCCCTGCACCCCGATCCATCCCACCCGTTGTTTTAATCAGTCAATTCCTATATTTCTATTTCCTCCTCATTAATCACTCTGCTCCCAGTCCTCCAGGCTCTCATGGAGTGAATTACACACTGGAGCACTGTGCCAATTCAAGTAAGTGAATTTCCCCCAACAGGGAAATATAACTGTCAACACAGAGCAGCTCCCTCCGACCAGCACTCCTCTCTCCCTCTCTCTCTCGCTCGCTCTCTGTTCCTCTCTGCCTCTATCTCACTCTATCCTCCGTCTCCACCTCAATCTGTCTTTTCTCATACACAGTGTCCTGTGATTTGCCCGCCGAATGTATGATCTGGTTTGGACGATGTGATGTAGCCTCAAACCTCTAATCCCTCTAATATGTAAGGATGAGTGAACAGGGATATTAAAATAAGATATGTGTATGCAGGCACTGGAAGGGGGGTTGTGTATTTTGGCAGCTTTTCTTTGTTTTGAGTGTCGCAGTGTAGAAGTTGGTGGACATATGGTGTGTGTGAGCCTGTAAATCTGCAAGTGTGTGTGTGTGTGTGTGTGTGGCCCCCTCCTCATGGCAGCTGTGTGGTTTGCAGGAGACACGTTGAGTTTCCTGTCTTTAAAGACAACCCATCATTATTGCAGGCCAACCATCCGTTCAGCACAGGAAAGCCCGTCCTCTGTCCTCCTTCCTCCCTCAGCTTCTGTCTCACACAGAAATACTCCTTCTTTTTTTTCTTTTTTTTACATTTTATCATCCATTCTTGCTTCAACACTTCTTTCTTCTTCTCTTCTTACTGTGGTCAAACTTGAGCCTCTTGTTGATTTGTTTGCCACTCTTCCAAAAACCTCACACAGATTCATCTTTACAAATTCAAAGTTTGCAGAAAGGCACTGCTCAAACCCACAGATATGTATTCTGGATCCTAGAGCTTTACAGAAACGTGCAGCATAACTTTTGGTATTAATTTGCATAAAATGATCTGCATAAAGTGTAATGAGTTTTGACAGTTTTTCCATCCCACATTGATAAATGTTCATCCTGCATGTGCTCAAAATAAAGCATTGAGCAAAAAAGCCTGAATATGCCTCACATATCAGCTGTAATATCACCATGAATCCAAGACACAAAGTGCCAAAGACTTCTGAAAGCCATCTAAATGTGGTCAATTTTGGCACAAAAACCAAGTCACTAATGCTGCAGGTTCAAAATGTGGAGTTCAGAAGCCAGTGAGTGCCATCGCTGTGGCTGCATCCAAAACCAAGTGTTTGGAGCAGCCAAGGATACCTCATTATGTGAAACTTTGACCATATTTAATACGAACATCCAGCACTGTATAAATGACAGGAACTAAGTAAAAGAATGTGTTCACTCTAAACACTAATATGAAAGAGCCTGTCCAATAATGATTGATTTTCATGGTACATATCAGTTAATATTAGTGGTCTTAAACATTAATATAGAGACTGTAAAAAAGAAACCAGCACTCATTCTCACACACTGACCTAAATAACTAACGAGCTTTCTTTGTGTGATTAAAATAAGGTTCAGGTCTACAGATGAGCCTCTGTCTTATAGTTTTAAAAGTGACATTTAGAAAAATAGTGAGAAATACACTGATTTTTTTATTTTTTTGTCTAAACTGAAGAATCGTGACATCTACTCTTTTAGTCAGCTGTAGTTCCCAGTCAGCTCCACACTCTGATAATTTCACTTTTGTTTTCATTAAGATGCTCCACCCTTAAATATCGAAGAATAACCATAAAATCTCGTCCAGCCCTTTTCTAAATAAGAAACCTTCGTCTGCTGTGACAGTGCAGTCTTTAAATAACAGCATCTTGATTATTAGCATTTTCAGTTAACATAAAACTAAAGTGATGGAAACGAATTTATGATCACATAAAAAGTGAGTAAAAAAGAGTTTAAGACATAAACATGCTGCCAACATGTGACAACGTAACATCCAGCACCCCAGCCCCCCACCCCCCGTGCACGCGCACATTAACGAGACCCAACTTTGACGATGAATGCACAGATCAATAACCCACAGCGACTTGTATAAATCTTGTTTATATGGAGCAATCTCCTTCATTTGGTAAGCCCATGTTATACAGTTCCCCCCAGACTTATACATTAACTGGACAGAAGCAGCTTGAGCTTCTCCCATCAGCACTGCCACATTACCACATGGCACACTGTGCCCAACTCAGCCTCACAGCCAGGATGTGGTTCACTGAAGAGCCGCCTTTGGGTTTGATACATGTAAGAGCTCTAAAACCTCGGACACCTGGACAAATTCACACAAATCACACAACTCGGGATTTATGCACTTTAAATAATTAGAATAATCATTAACTTGGTGATCATTAAAACACATTTAAATAGCTGCATTGAACCAAACAACCTGGTACAAAAAATGAGCGCATCCTCCAAGGAACAGCTGTCATTTGAATATTAAAGCTGGTGAAGCTCTCCACCTGAACTTCCTAACTCCATCCCCATCCTCACCCTAGATTTTGAAGGGAAGAAAAAGGCAAAGCCAGCTTTTTTGGGGGAAAAATGTAAATATTTTGGATGTGCATCAGTTAGAATGATAATTTCCTTGTTCCCAAGACTTGGGAGAACAATTTATTTTTCCTTCATTGGTGACATTCCCAGCCGGTGCCTAACCTTAACCCTGTGTTTTGGAGAAAGGCAAAAAGGAATTTTTTTTTGGAAGAAATATAAGTAGTTGTTGATTTGTGTGTATTTCTTTTCTTTGACCCCTGATTGCTGAGACTTTTAAGAAAAAAATCCTAGATTCTTTCAGCACAGAGTGAGATTCATCAGGATGACTTAATAAATACACCACAAGAAAACATTGCTCCTTCCCCGTATTTACACCTCTTGGTCAGCACGATCTTTACCTCCAAGGGGTCTTGGTGGGGCTCCGTTGTGACGTATTCGTGGCCCAGTGGGACTCCCGTTGAGCTCCAACCGGCCCTTCTTCCCCGGTGGCGGGAGGCCACTGAGATCTGGGCTGCCTCCCCTTCGCTCAGGACTGTCCTGGGTGATGGGACTCTCCCCTCCTCGCTCCATCCTCCTCCAGGCCCCCAGAGGATCTCCAGCCAGAGAGAATGAGTCTGGAAAACAAGGAATTTAACAATAAGATAAGTAGAATTTCAAAAGTAAAGTAATGATAAAAAAAATAACCTTTTTTTTCCGACTGGCAAAACCCAAAAGACCATCAGTTTGTCCTCCTGCAAGCTTGTGTATATGTAAGTCAAAGCCTGATGTGCCATAAAGGTCTATTCAAAAACCACTTTCCTGGTGCTGCAAACATGCACTTTTACACCAAATCTATATTGATTTGTGGCTAACAAATGCACAGTTACCTCTGTTTGAGTGTTAAATATTTGTGATCCCTATTCAAAGACTGAAGTTAGAAAGTACTAAGAGGCAGACAGCTGAACGTTTGGGCCATTTCAAAGGATTAATTGACACTGAAGCATCAGAAGGTCTGTGACAGCTCTCGGATAAGAAACTTGCATCAGTGGATTTGTACTGCAGTTGTGGTTTACACCAAGCACCTAACAACAGAAGAAGAGTTCTTCTGTTTATTGTGTTTGGCTCAGGCATGTGACAGGGAGGGATGGAAAATTTGCAACTTAAATACACCACCAAACTGGGACGGTGTGTTTGGAATATGACATGAGGTGAGTGAGGCATATTTTTGTGTGTGATGCAGGTGCCCAAACTAGCTCTCAGGCTCCATTTATATTGCTGTTATCTGAGGCTGCTGCAGGCCTCCTGTGATGCTCAGAGCATCTCCTCGCCACCATCTGTTTTTTGTTTATTTAATTTAATTAAATTACTTTTTTTTTAACTCTCCATGGATTTTTATGCCACAGAGTTATCTTTTGTCTGCTCTGTCTTCTAGATTTTTTTGTCCTGTTTGATGTTCGTAGTCTCCCTGTGCTCCTCTGTCCCCTCACCCCTCCCGCCCCTCCCTGAGCGTGGTTCTGTTCAAGACAGCTCTCCCCATGGGCATCTTGTGCTTGTGCATAGGGGATTGCTGCTTACAATATAAATCATTTTCAGCATAAATAAAAGGTGCTCAGAACAACCTGCCTGGCATAAGTCTAGCAAAGAGAACAGGTGTTATTTTATAGGTAAACTGTAAGCAGCGCTGATGCTTGCTGGTACAAAATTAACTCATAAATTATTATCTTTTTCATTTTTATGTTTCAGTTAATAGTATAATCATTTATTAAAAGAACAGAGAAAAAAGAGAGAGATTGTATTTTGGAGGACTGTACACAACCCATGCTATCACATGGTCAATTCATCATAAGACTTGTGACCAACCACCTTTAACATGTCGGCCTACATGTGCCAACCCTGATGAGAGTGTGAGCCTGGTGGGTTAGCGTCCCCTGATAGGGGAGTGTAGCCAAATGTCTAATATAGGGTAATGCTGTTAACAATGCTTCCAGGCCTGACCGGGGACTCATGCCAAAGTATCAAAGAGCAGCCAGCTCGCTCAGGCCAAATGGACTGCTTTTATTTACATAAGAGCCCTGGACAATATCGGCCTGCATGTGTGACCCTCAGTGAACAGAGAGATTAGAATCACTCAGTAGAAAAAGCAAGAATACGAGGCCTTTTTATTTGTTATTAATTATTTATTAAGTATATGTTAGTGTAACAGAAACAGAGGGTCTTTGAGTGACACTGGGCAGAAAAGCATGAGCACAAATGAGGGAGAATCCATGGTTATTGTTTGAGTGAGACTTATTCCTCAGTGCTTGATTAGAAACCTGCCCCCACCCCCGCACCCCCACCCCTTTACTGCCTTTACTGCAGCTGTAACTCTCAAACAAAGGACAATTTTTGTGGTGGTGTCACTCAGTCGTCTTCCTGCTCTCTCGTTCCGCCTCGTCTTTTCCCTACCTCTCTCCTCCCAAACTTTCCTTCTTACACAACAACAGAGCTGAAGAAAAACAATCCACCACAAAAAAAAACAAAAACAGCAAAGTAAACAAACTTTTAGGAGCTCGGGCTAAATTTCAAAATGAATAATAAATTAAAAACATTAGCTCTGGAGTGATTAAAAATGTGGGTGGGAGGCACAGAGGCCAAAAATGCAAGTGGCAGAGTTTAATAAAAGTGGCTTAAACAGAACAGAGAGAAAGAAAGAAAGAAAACAAGTTCAAAGAATTACACTGAGTGGGAAGCAATGCATTTAAATATGAGTACAATGGTAGCTATAATTCTCAGTGTGATGCTTGCTGAAAAAAAGAGAGGCTTTGCAAATAAAACTAACCACTAACAATGTTGCAGCTACAATAAAGAACAAGTGAATATAACGCAAGATTGAAATAAATTCAGTGGCTGCTGTCAGCTGCAGTTTAGAGCAAGCACTGCACTTTAAAATAAGTGTAACTGTACCTGACTCATTAACGCCCTGAAGCCTAACTCACAGGTGATAACATTAACCCTGTATTAGGGGAAAGCAAAAAACCAGGAAGACTATTTGGGAAAAAATGTGAGCAGTTGAAGGATTTTTCTCTTTGTTTGGACACACTCACCTCTGAAGTCTCGAAGTCATAACTGGGGGTGGGAGATGGGCACTCACATCAAAAACTATACTACACTTTGTCCAAAAATGTACTGCTTGATTTTCTCCATCATCAACGACCCAGGGTCAGGGTTTTGTTTTATTTTAACTAAATGCAAGACGGGTAACATTTCAGAAACTATAAATTGTGGAAATGTTACTTTTTAAATCAGCTCTCATACATTAATTTTCACATTACAGTTTTATCTTTTCCATTCCTGTGTAGGTAAAAATTCTATCAGAAGGGGCGGGGCTTTGGAGCTGGGGGTTGTCAGTGATAATGACTTTGACCTCAGAGGATTAAGAGGATAAAACTATTTAATTTAACTTGTTCTACCGCTTACTTACAAATAATCCTCCAAAGAATCTGTCTTTATCACCAACAGGTCCCATCCTGCTTTAGCTTCCCACACTGCTACTAGTGATCCCTATCAAGCCCTGCCCTTGCCGACATCTCACCATCTAACCTGGGACATACATGCAACAACCGCTTTCTTCATCTCTAAACATATCCTGCTTCAATTATACTTCATGTGGCATTTGATCCAAGCGATAAAGAATGTTACTGAGCCGTGATAACCTCACTCACTCACTTGGTGCCATAAGACAAGACGCTCCATCTGAATAACAGTAAAATAACTGTTTAAAACCATCTTATGTTTTAGGGATGCAGCGTTACACTGAGCTTTATTTTTGAGAGTTCTTTTTTTTCTACAACCCTGATATATATATAAAATTTTATTTTTATCCTCATATACTCAGTTTTGCCTTCAGGATTAGGGTGGGGGAGGTGTTGGAGTTGTCATCCATCACCTCAGAGGGTTACCCGCCTTGATAAATGGTTTCAGCGGTTCAGCCCTTGCAGCCCTCCTCTCTCATCATTTCGCAGTGTTTTAAATGGATGACAGACAGTTTAGCCCTCACACTCTGGTCCCTGCTTTTGTATTAGGTGCTGAGTGTAGTTTGACATTGTCTTGCTGAGATAAGCAGGACCAAGAGTTGTAATGCTCTGAGGTGTAAGTCATCAGCAGTAAAACATTGTGCGAGGTATCCTACTGAGTATGTAGTGTAAGTGTGCAGTTATATTTCAGATATTTAGCTTTGATTGAGGCGATGAGAGAAAGAAGTCTGTAGATCATATGCTGCATTACTGGGTGTATATGAGATAAACCTACTAGTTCCACTGTGTAAAAATACTGCAGACAAACTTCATGCATTTTTCATTCTCAGTTTAATATACAGTAAGTATTGCTACCTAAAAGTACTCAAAGCACCAAAAGTAGAAATACTTAGGTCTTCTATTTCATAATGATGTTCATTATTAACTCACTATTTCCTTTGCTTTGTTTTCAGCTAAAAAAAAATCCCCCAAAACTGTTCTTAATGGAGTAAATAACAGCTTGGAAATGGGACTGCGTGTGTGGATATCAAGGTATCATGTAAACATCCTGTCACAGTCTGATAAATGCTAATCTATTTTATGCAATTATTATGGGTTAGTTGTGCAATAGCCTTTTGTTCTGAAAACCGTCTTTAAACCAACGTCTTTATAACTCCACACGGTGCATCGCATCTTAACGACTTCGACTGTCATTAAAATCCAAAATAAAACGGATATAGCCTTCAGAAACCGAGATCCTTATCAACCCCATCCTGAATTCATCTGCAGTGCGTTGTGTGATAAGGTGCATGATAGTTAAAGCAGTTAATAAAGAGGTGATAAGAGGGGCTGTTACATCTTTCTGCTATGGAGACGGGGATCAAATGTAATGTCTTTTTGATAAGGCGAGGGTCATGACACATTTCCCAATTTACTGCTTCTCTAGGCAACTGTCAGCGCTCTTAGGGAAAGTGTAAAATGAATTATTCTTATGACTGTTGATTATAATTTAACAGACGTATGTTTCTTCAGCCTTTAATGCCTGCTCCAAGTGTGTCAGAAAGAGTTCTGTTTGTCCCGCATAATGTTTGATGGTGGGACAACCTCGTGTTGTGATGATAAGCCACTATCAAATTCCACATTATTACACTGTTCCAGACATAACAAATACATACTGGGGGCCAAAGACGAGATTGCAGAGCAAAAATGTGGACACACCCAAAGAAATAGAGGAGTAGGACACAACAACAAACACACCTATAAACAATGTGTCCAGCTCAAAGACGTAAACACACACAAACAGAGGCTAACATGTAATTCAAAGCCAGCCTAAACTCTGCAAATCAAGACGGATGACAAACACTGACATCCATGTGAGACACACAGCGAAGGATGACTGGTGTAAACTGGGAGCCTCCGGTCACTGTTTAGTTCTACTTTTTAGAGAAGTTTTTTTTTTTGTCTCACCTGAACTTTAAGGTTTATTTCAAAGCGTGGTCTCCTCCACGTGTGCACAACATGCAGAGCAATGACTGTTTAGAAGATGCCTGCTTTTATCTCCCCACCTACCTCCCAACTTCACACACACCTAAACACACACACCAAACCCATTGTGATAAGTTTTACAGGAAACAGAGGGCGGTAAACGCCACAGCTCCAGCACACACTCACACACACGCAACAGCGGTTCAGTCTTCTTTACGTGAACGCGAAGCATTAGTAGGAAATCCAACTGACCTCTGAGGCTGCAGAGTTGTAGAGAGGCTCAAAGAAGAGAAGCCAAACTCACGCTGACTCGGAGCCTCGCCTCTAACTGCCTCTCCGGTATCTCTTTTTACCGTTATGATACGTGTCTGCTAATGACGGTTTCTGCCTTTAACATGCAAACCAGCCAGAGAGAGAGAGAGAGAGGGAGGGAGAGAAAGGGTGACCTATGAGGGCATTATTAGCACTGATAACAGGGGAGAATGAGAGAGGCGTCACCTATAGGGAAATATCCACAGATACTGCTGTTCTTCCCGTTCCAGATCCAGTTTTATAGCAGGGCTATCAAGCTATTGGTTAATGCTTGGCTCTGCAGCACAGATAAAAGAAGGCAGGCAGGCCAGCAGGAGGAGGAGGAGGGGACATTATTAAAGGCCCTGCTGTCAAAGATGTCCAGAATGTACACATGCATGTATGCACTGGGAGGCGTGGACATAATAATGGAGACACGATGCGATGCAATGTCTGCCTGAACATTACCCACAGGGAAAAGCCATTTTAGCTCAATTTGTGTGACCTGAATCTGCAGGATTTGACTCTTTTCATCCCGTAGATGGAGTCTGTGTAAAGATTTTAAGACCTGAGCTGTTGTGTTTCCTTAAACGGCTTCTGAGATTCTGATTTGGGTAAAGTCACAGTGTTCCATCAGAGTCTGGGTGATCATCTGTGACAGCCCTAACCCTAACTCTAACCCTCAGCACATTTATGATGGTATTAAATTTGCTTTGAAATTATTATTAAGTATTAAATTGCTCTCCATCAAAGAATATTCACATTTTCCCCCCAAAAAGTTTCACCTTTCTCCAGATTATAGTGTTAGTGTTAGGGGTAATAACCTCTGACAGGTGCTTTCTTTAAACCACCGATTGACTGTTTGCTATATAAAATGTTCAGAAAGTGTTCAAACTGCTTGTTTTTTGTTTGTTTGTTTTGTTTTTTGTTTTTCATCAGGCCAACAGTCACAAAGCAAAAGTTGTTGATTTTAGATTCAGTAAATATTCACATTTGAGATGCTGGAACCCGAGAAGAAAGAAAACCAACTGAAGGGTTTGCACACCCAGATGAACAGATGCAGATATGTCTGCGTGAATTCAGACCAATGACTGCGCCTAAAAAAAGAAAAAGCCCGGAACAAATCAATAACCAGAATTGTTGCCAATTTTTTTCTAATTATTTATTTCATTAATTTTTACCAATCAATCAACAAATCATTTCAGCTCAAGATATCTGCTTCATTTCTGGATGTGTGGGGAAATAATGAAACTAAGGATATGACGACTGTGGGCTTCTGTTCTGACACTGATGCTAAAAAAATTACTTTTTTCCGTCTTTTTTTCTTGTGTTTTGTTGACATTTATTCCCCTTTTGTTGCGGGGAAATGAAGAAATCTTTTATTTAAAAATTAGCGGAACTGTTTGAAAGTCTTCCAGCTCTTTATGGCACATTTTCCAAATAATTTAGAGCGCTCAAAATTGATGTGACACATAAATCTAAACCATGCCGTCTTATTTGCTGATCTGTATCAGCTGATAGTGATGTGTCAGTGCTGCAGAATTTTAGTTGATGATCCAAATCAGTGACCAAACTTATTGCCAGTTTTTTATTTATTAGTCAGTCATTTCACTTCTTGCTTCCTGGAAATAATGAAACTAAGGATACACCCATCGTGAAATTATTTGTCAGATAAAAGTACAATTCACCTGATTGCCAATAAGACTTTTTATTTATTTACTTTGGTTATTTATTTTCTAGTTTGTTCCAGGGAAACAAAGAAATCTTCATTTTGAAAAAGTAGCCTAAATATTTTATAGACTTTCAGCTCTTTGTGATTATTTATGTATAAATATCAACTATTGATATTGGCATCTTATTTATTGATAAACAGGCCAATATCATTGCGCACTGATGTATTGGTGCATCCCTGAATGAAAGCATTGACTTTCTGAGGTTAATCTGTTCCTGCTGCAACACTTTTATTGCCGTTATTATGTGAGAAAATGCACAGGAAATAAAACTGAAGAGCAAGTTAAAAATCGCCTCTTTCTAAATTTGTTTTTGAAAGTCGGAAAGCAACATGAGGAACAACATGAACATTTTTATGTTGGTGATTATGAGGAATGATTGCTGTTCGGGAAAGTTACATTAGTGCGGAATTTGCTGTTTATGGCCATCAGATGTGTTACTGTGATGTGGAGAGCACTGGTGTGAGGGGGAAGAGGGACCTTTAAGGCAAACACAACTTTTTTGAAGCTCTGAAGGGGTTTCACAGGCTCAAACACACACACACACACACACACACACACAGACTGAGGAAAGCAAATAGGGTGAGGGAGGCCCTTCTGGCAAACATGTTTGGCTCTCTCGTAAACATCTCATTTGATAACGCGAGGATGAAGAGCGAGCATTTGCAGCCTCACCCTTCCAGCTAGGAGGATGCGCACACTCTTCCACGCAAAGACAGACACTGAGCCACACAAACCACAGCCAGCGTGCTACACAGACTCTCGGCTTTAACACTTCCAGGGACCACACACTGACTCAGAACACAGCCACTCGCAGCGTGGATGAATGAGGAGCACGAGAAGCATGAACAGCAAAAAGAATGATGTTATCATAAGTCGGACACTCATGCAGCCTCTTTGAACTGTGAGGAGGAGTGGATTAAAGCTGCATTACATCATAAAAGTTTCTGTTATTTAGCCCACAGAGAAGTGAAGTAGCTGGAGGGCAATGGTAAAATTTTACTGTGACATCCACACACACACACACACACACATTGATGCCAGACCATCCACCACAGCTCAAGCAGGCCTTATCAGAATGAGAGTAACTCTAGTTCAAGGGAGAAGTTTCCTCAGGCTTTAAGGGCTCCATTTATTATCACCAGTAAGTGAGACCATTATGAAACAGGCACAAGGCTGAATCAGAGATATAACAATGTATATATGTGTGTACAGAGCAGCAGTGACGGCCAGAGCCATAGCATCATCATCAACGCCCACACACAGGTCCTAATCTAATCTGCAGTTCAATAGCGCATCAATAATATGTGTGAACAGATAGCCGGGTTCATGGAAAGGGAGAGTCCCTGAAATATTGACATGGAGTATTTAAAGGTGGATGAAACCTCAGTTTCTCCTAGCTGGCAGACTCCTGAGAGATTTTCAGATATAAAGTGACAAAGTTTAAAAAAAGACTTCTGGGTAAATGAGAGAATGAATAGTTTTAGCTGCTGAGGCCAAGATTTAAAAACCATAATGTGCAGACTTTGCACATTATGGACTTGCACAAAATATTAATCCTTAGTGGATCAGCGTAAGCCAAAGAAAACAGGAGTTTTCCACTATTTCTGACGCTCTGCAGTATCAGTCCCGCAACTCTCTCTCTAACTTTTTTGACCTCTGCGCAAACTTTAAACAGACCGGCAGCTCTTACCCATCACCGCCACTGAAACGAATTCGTTTTTCCTCGCGGTTAGCTAAAAAAAATAAAAATAAAATAATAAAATAAAATCTTGCCTTCGCCCCCCTCCCCATATGTGGATTTTTTAAGGAGTCCTGTTGCCTTGTGAGAATGAGAAAAGGTTGACACTGAGGTGCCGCATGCGCTCGTAGCGCGTCGCCTTTCGGCCTGCAGTCTTTATTATTTCAATTAGAAACTACAAGTCACGAAATCTAAATATCAACATGATTATCTGCACTTGGCCTGATCCACAAATCTGCTCCAAAAATAAGCAAAAGAAAGAAAAAAATAAGAAACAAACGACATGGAAGCTGGCATTTCACACGCGTCTAACTTCATGAGAAAAACGCTCCAAACATGAGCGCTGCTTGGATTCTTGGTGGTTTGGACAAGAAGAAGGAACTGAGTCAGCCTGCTAAAGGTCAGAGAGGACGGGGAGACTCCAGCGCTGTTAGGCTGCTGTCAGTGAGGAACCTTACACACAGAGCCGCAATAAAAGACTCTTTTTAAAAATAAGAAGAGAGGACACAGAACTGCCTTTAATTATTTTTTTTTTTATCTGAACCAATACAAACATTTATTAACAAGCCACGGTTAATTATGAGGCTGAAAAGGAGGACAGACGGATTTCTCGTAAGAGGGGGGAAAGCGTTTGTGTTTAGCAGGACAAACTATTGCTCCTGACATGACGGTCTGCAGAGGGACTGGTTCTCATTTGCAGCAAAACGCATTTGGCTCCGGTTTCTCCTGATTACGCGCAGCAGACCTGGAGGCCAAATGTCTTCGTATTTCTGAAAAAAAAAACCTCTAAAGCAGCAGGTAACTTCTAGAGTTTGAGTGTGCGGCGTGTCGCAGAGGTTAGAAGGCCCTTGTAGCTGCAGGCAGCACCTCTCCTCTGCCTCACTATGTTTAATTCATCCCGTTTTCTGCTGAATATGTGTCTCTTTGCAAACTAAACAGCGTAAAACTAACGGGGGGGGGTGTTATTTAGGCTCCGCACGTGTTAATTAGTAACAACTCTCAAAGTAATTCGTCATGAATTATATTTTTTTACAGGTTAAAAAGTTACAAAGTGGAGAAATACTGAAAATATCACTTCCTGTTTTGTTTTTTAAACCTGAACACACACACACATCCACACACACACACGCACACACACACACACACACACGCACACACACACACACATCCACACACAGACACACACACACACACTTCTTGCAGTGGTGAATTATTCTGATCCTGTGCGATGAATAAATTAAACACTATTATTTTAGGCCGTGTGTGCTTTTATTAAAGCTCTAAATAAAGAAATAAATAAAAGATGGCATAAGTGACCAAAACATAACCTTAAATATTTGATATATATGATTTAATATTTAGAGAATTGCTCTTTTTATTACTATTATTAACAATAATAAATAACACTTTGTAATTTTAAAGACAAATGTCCACGCCGGGACATATTTCATACGTTAAATGAAAGTGACCTTCCATTAAAAATGACGCATAATTAAGAGAAATAACCTATATTTATTTTAAAGGCTGGGCTTCCGCTTCATGGTGAAAGATGAGAAAATTCTAGGTAAACACAAATGATATTTTTTAACTTATTTTGTATTAAAATTTTGATTTTTATCAACTAATTTATTAATCATTTATATTATTAATAATAACAATACTAACAGCCTTAAGTATATACTAATTAGTATATCATTGTATATTAGTCCTTAAATAGAAATATTACTAGTATAGCCTTCACTATTATTATTATTATTATTATTATTATTAGTATTATTATTATTATTTGATCACTCAGGTTTACCGAGGAAGCCTTAAATCAAAGTTCCTGCAGGTTGCTGTTGTTGTTGCATGTTGTGCGTCTGCTTCATTGTCTCATTGGTCTATTTAATTAGTTAGAATTTTTTTTTTATCATTCTGGACTTCGCAGTGATTTGGAGCCCCTGTAAATCTCTACATCTTACAGTAAAGACCTGCTGCTGACAGTCACAATGTGTGTGTGTGTGTGTGTGTGTGTGCGCGCGCGCGCGTGTGTTCATGCTTGTACTCACTGTTTACGACGTGTCTGTAGCGCTGCTGCCCGCTGAGGAGGCTCTGTCCATTGATCAGGAGTATTGAATCCAGGGCTGGGCTTTGATTCGACTCCTGGATCGCGCGGGTCCTGTGCTGACGGATCTAGAATCGGAACCGCACCGGAGATCCACAGAGAAGAAAAGTTGGTTTACTGGTGCTGGAGGCTGAGGTGTGTGTGTGTGTGTGTGTGTGTGTGTGTGTGTGTGTGTGTGTGTGTGTGTGTGTGTGTGTGTGTTGATTGCGCGTAAAGCAGCGGAGCGAGCGGAGATGAAACGGAAGGGGAAAGAGTTTTTGGACAGCAGCGCGCACAAACTTGATGCGTTCGGTTAGTTTTTTTAACCTTCTTCTCGTTTAGGCGTCTGTCTCTTTAGCTCAAAAGGCGACTCTGTGGCACAAGTCTGCTCTCCTCTAAACTCATGGCTTCATCCTCGGAAGTGAGAGGGACAAAAAGCTAAAATAATGCGACGCGCCAGAGAAAACGCTCTGCAGTCCGGGAAAAGAACACAAATCTGACCGAAAAGTGAAAAATAGCGGCGTTCAAGTTGCAGCGTCACCGCGGGGTTCAACAGCGCGGAGGACCGGTTTCTAATCAGTGTATGTCACTTTCAATCTTTCCTGTGCCAACGGGCGCACTGACTGGTAGAGGGAGGGAGAGAAGGGAGGAGAGACAAAGGCGGAGGGAAGGGAGGGAGGGAGGGAGGGAGGAGAGGGGGCGTCAAAAACAGCTAATCTAACCCATGAAAGCTTTTTGTGGGCCGGATCTCTCTTACGGGACACAGAAATGAAGCCCAAGTGTCCAGCAGAGCTCTTCTTCTTCTTCTTCATTATTCTTCTTTCTTCACATTTGAACTCTTTCGCCATTTACATGAAGGGAGGGGGGATTTGTTTTGACTTTATGACGTCTCCTTGCAAGAGGAGCAGCTGAATTTTCTGACTCGTATCTCCCTAAGATCTCGGTGCCATAACATGCGCCC
Source organism: Pterophyllum scalare (assembly GCA_024447675.2). Lineage (NCBI taxonomy): Eukaryota > Metazoa > Chordata > Actinopteri > Cichliformes > Cichlidae > Pterophyllum > Pterophyllum scalare. The sequence goes on from JAMQGT020013464.1 coordinate 76,906, forward strand.
ACCTATCAGAGCGACCTTGACGCGTGCGCTCTCGTGTCACCTTTTCTGTGATTAGAATGATTGTGCCTCACGCAGCGGTAACTTATCGCGCTGCTATCAGCGCCGCAGCTTCCCTCTAATACCCTCAGGCATGTCAGTATCATCCGAGCTGAAGTCCATGTGCTGATACATGTTAATAAGTAGCCTAATAAGAAGTCAAGGATGAGCCCTCTCTCTCTCTCTCTCTCTCTCTCTCTGTGTGTGTGTCTTTGTATTGAGCCATCTAATAATAACAAAAGCAGCGGGCAGTGCTGTGGGATCCCTGTTAATGATAAACCTGTGACTTGACAGACAGATGTCACCGCACCCTGACTAATAGATAAGGAAGTCAGCTAGGGTCAAATGAGCCGAAAGCATTTTGTAACCTTTATTTTGAAAATATCACTAAATCATTAATGCAAAACAGGACAAATATAGAACAAATGTAGGTGAGGATGAGGTTTGGGCTTTTTGTTTGTTTGTTTGTTTGTTGAGCTGTGCTGAAAGTCTGTGCGCAAAGCTGAAAGATTCCATTAAGCAGATAACAAAAGTAGATACAGATATATTTTTGTTTTTGTTCGTTTAAGACTGGGTTGTGTGTTAAACTTATTTTGGGTTTGGGCTATTTTAATGACAGCTCTGTTTCTAATCTCCCCCCTGACGGAACTACAGGCACGCGCATTTGCACGCAGCCTCAAACTGCAACTGTGCGGAGGCTCTCAAACACGTTTTTACACGCGCGATCGAACTTTGAGAAATGAAGCCACCGGCTTCCAGCATCTGCAACACGAATGCACTGCTGGCTGCAGCGCTTTCATGGAGCAAGTAACCGTGCGGGCACTGGTGAGGAGGAGGTGGTGGGTGAGGAGGAGGAGGAAGAGAGGGGCATGCATTACTGCTCTCTCTCTTTCTCGGCCTCTGGGTTCAGGATCTTGTTCAGGATTGGGAGAGCCAGCTGGATCCAACAACAACAACAACAAAAAACTGAAATAAAGTGTGCGCAAGGAGTGCGCCTGGCTGTTGAGGAAAAGAGGCGGCACAGGCCTGCCTATTGGAGCTTTGGTTAGTAACAGGTAGAATTTGGCTTATGATGGGAGAGATGCATCAAAGATCAATCATAGAAAAGACGCGAAACTTAGCAGGGCTTCAATCTGCTTCTTAAGAAAGACGGTGATCATCTTCAACACTCTACCAAAAACCATAAAAACCGCTATACACAACAAAAGCCACATCTTTTGACTCACCTTTCTACTGAAACCTCGGTATGAACGTGAAGACACCTGACAGTGCAGCCAGCTCCCGCAGATGCGACGCGAGAATTAAGTGGGATCAGAGCATGGCGGAGAGCCAGTTCGCTCCTCGCCGCTCATTCGTCAATAATATTAAATATGATGTCGGTGCTCACGAGATGGTGGAGGAGGGTGGGGGAGACCGCGGCAATAACGTGGGAGTGGAAGAAACGCAGGCCTCACGGACATGGAAAACAGAGTGTGTGCGTAAAAGAGAGAGTGATAAGAGCTTATTGAACAATTTATGAAATGTTGGATGGCTGGTAAAAATCCACAGATTTGGAGGTTTGTTCTGCAGGAGGCCGCTTGCTCTGCTGGATTCTTGCAGAGCTCGTTAGAGGTTTTAAATGAGGGCGTAAAAATCCGTTTAAAGCTTTCTATTTCTCTGCATACATGCAGGCTGCCGAAGCCAGAGTCAGCGCGGTTTGGGATAATAAGGCGCTCCAAACTTTCCCCTTAACTCCGGGGGAAACGCATGCGCCTGTGAATAATTCTTATGTCAATTCTATTTTGAAATTAATTAAACTCCTGGATGAAATTCTTGTGAATTTCTCTTCGTTTTTCGTTTTTTATTTACTTTTATCAGCTATTTAAAATCTTTAAAAAATCTTCCAGGACGTGAGGACTCTCACGCTCCCGGGTATAATTTTTTTCTAACCCATGTGTGCTAAACCAGGGTATTCAAAGGAAAGTTACTTTAGATTGAACCTTGAATCATTGTTGTTAAAACCAGTGATCCGAGCCCTGCTTACAAGTATCACCGGAATACATTCAGACTCACCCTGGTCGTTTTCTCCGCGTATCTAAATATTTAAAGCACTTTATTTGGATTAAAAAAAATATATAATGGGGTCTATTGTGTATTTAAATTCAGAGTTTTGTGTGCAGTTAAGCGGGGACCGAGCGTGTCGTATTTACTCAAAGAACTGTTCCGTTAACAAGCCGCATCATGTGGCTTTCACCTCCTCATGCGAAGACACCGGGCTGCAGCAGGCGCTCTGAATTATTGAAGGCCGGAGGGACAGAGACTTTCCGCTGCATCACTCACTCAGCTCCTTCTCTCTGTCTATTTTCCATTTCTTGGGGAACTGGGAATCTAGGATCGAAGCCAAACAAGCGCAAAAAAAAAAGAAAAAAGAAAAAAAAACTCCACCGGGCTGTGAGGGAGGATGAAATATTGATCCCTGAAATAGCCCCGATGGAAGCAAATTCAAGGGACGAGAGTGAATAATTGATTCCGCAGATCGAAAAGCTGGAGCAGAACAGGAGAGTGATAGGAAAATAATGTGCTCCAGGTATGATTACTGACTGAGAACGCAGGTAAGGCCCCGGGACATCCGCCCCCTACCACTGAAAACAAAGAAGAATAATATGCATTTATTTAGTTTCACATCAAGGGAGCAGAGCAGTTTATAGAAAGCGATTGTGTTATTTTAAACAGAGCGGACCTCCGGCACAAAACTCACTGCAAATTCAAGAAGTCAGCGGATTCATTTGGAGAAAAATGCGTCTGGCTTAAATCAGGCAAAACGAAGCATTAATAAATAAGCGCAGTTTGTTTTAGCCTCGAATTTACACACTGGACGCATATGAGCGCAGGGGCATGTCCACTGTGGGGCCATGGGGCGGCAAGGGCCTTGGACCACACGGTATCATTAATCTTACAGTGTGCAGTGCCATCGGATGAGAGCACGCACAGAACCAACGATGGAATCCAACACTGTGCATTTACGCACTTTACTGAATGGACGTGTATTTATTTACGGATTTCTACATTTTTACTCGCACTCATCTGCGTTACAATGTGGATGCAAACATTTTACTTTGAACCCGACATTATTTATTTATGGCTTTAGTTACTTATTATTCTTACTATTCTAAACATTTGAAAGTATAGACATATTATATATATATATATATATATATATATATATATATATATATATATATATATATATATATATATATATATATATATATATATATATATATATATATATATATAATTTCACAGCTGTATTATAGATAAAGCTGCCCAACAGTGTATAATAACGTAATGTTGCAGAACTAGTGCAATATTATAGTGACATACACACTGATGAATCAATAATAATGATGAAACAATAATACGATTACTTCAGGTTCTTTAAGTATGTTCAGATGTCTACAGTTTCCTACTCTTAGGTTGCTCGTGCAGGATTGTGATTATATTTTAGTAAATAGTCGAAATTTCTAAAACAAATACTCAAAAAAATCATTTTCAGCTCATGGAAATCCAGCCCACTGCTTTCCCTCCCAGTTCTCGACACTGTATTTATTTCTGATCAAATATTTTAATTTCCTGTGGACTCCTCTTCCACCTCCCTGCCACCTCCTTTTAAAATGTCCTGGAAACGCCTCCCGCACGCTGACGCCTAACAAACTCATTTTTGGACCTTAATCTCAGTGACAGCGTCTAAGTGCTCCTCTGAGCTCTTTTGCTTATACATGCTCACATTTCTCTGTCTGATCATCACCGACATGAGCGCATGTTTCACATCGCTCTTCATGCGCCGCTCAGGCCGTGCAGCGGATTTGCCATCTGGTTCCGTATGGCTTCCTAGCCGCCTGTTGTCACCTTGTTAAGTGCGGGCCGGAGTGCAGCAAAAGCGTCATTTGTGCGAACAGCGCGGCTGTGTGGTGAAGAGGAAAAGGCAGAAGCAACAGAGGACAGAAGAGGCTGCAGCCTCGATCACCCCCCCCCCCAGCGCTTGTGCGTCTTGGTCGAGTTAGATGGATTTTACTGGGTTTAGAAAGGCTTTAAAAATTTGTTGGAACTATGCATCCAAAAACTGACTGGATGCTTTATTTGTTTGTTTGTTTGTTTGAAAAACGAATAAAAGCAGATTTAAAATAGTTTTTTATATATTTGTTTTAAAACAGGTGCGCAAGATAAACACTAATGTTTATTTTAAAAAATCCGAATATTAATGTAAATGACTGTCCTAATGACAAATTAGGATCAACACACACACACACACACACACACACACACACACACGCAAAGGCAACACCGAGTACGAACTGACCGGCCGACAGGCGCTGATAACAGATCAGACTTTCCTTTCTTGTGTTTTATTAAATAAAAAGTAAAATTCTAATAAATATAAAAAGCGAGAAGAAAACATCTTCACTGGAGCTTCTTCCGGACTTCCTGCTGAAACCACGTGTCTCTAAACTCGACAGAAAACATAATTTATTCATTTGAATGCTGAAAGAATGATGGAAGAAATCCTCTCGAAAAAGAAAAGAAAAAAAGGCAAAAAAAAAATTTGTGAAATTTAAAAAATGCCAATATTACAAAGCAATAAAATCGGACCGAATTAGTATTTGTTAATAATAATAACAGCAAAAACAACAACATTATTAACAACAACAATAATAACGATCAAAAGTAACATGTGTTATTCCCTTTATGATTATTATTTTAAAATCTTTATAAATTCTCATAGTTTGACTCAGGTATATGCATTGATGGATACTATTTGGATTTATTATTATTATTATTATTATTATTATTATTATTATTATTATTATTGCTGCTGCTGCTACTACTAAATTGTCGCGTTGTGTTAGGGCCGAGACAAACGTGTTGTAATTTTTACATTTTGCAGTTTTTCCGCTAAATTGAGCGACCATGCTTCGAATCAGCGCAAATTGAAAACGAAAGTAACTCAGCTCAAACGAACAACAGGCGTGTGACACGAAGCAGACGATTAAACAAAAAGCTCCGAGTGAACATAAATACATTTTTCACCACACACCCATTTCACATTTCTTTCTTTGCGCTTTGCTTTGTTTGGAGTGAATGAGGGAAATTAAAGATCCGGGCCTGAAGCCTAACAGAGGCCACCATCTCCCTGTTCTATAGGATCCTGTTAAAGTGCTTAATGAAAGGAGTATTTAAGTTTTTCCTTATGATTCTGTCCAATATGCGAGGCTCCAAAAACGCTGCAGCTTGCCCCGTGAGTTTAAAGCGTAAGGTTTGGGCCAAATAGGCCCAAATGGCTTGTTTTTAAAGGATGTATCTCCTTTCCGTCAAGGATTAATTTGTCTTTTAGCGCACTTTCAACCCTTTTTCCAAATTGCTTCCATACAGAGGTCACGACTCGCGAGTCCATTATTGCTCCTTCACACCATTTTTCACCGGATCACTGCTTTTACTCTGAAAGCACCGAGAACATTAGCGCACTGCTTATTAACAGCGGTTTGAATGGGGGGGGATAAAAAATACTGACGGGGCCATCATAATATCATGATCATATCCACCAAGTATCAGTCAATATATATTACTGAATATTATGAAAAAAGACAATCCATGAAGCTGTAGTAGTTGTAATTACTATCTAAATCTATATAGCTATAGATTTATAGTTTTGTATAGTTATTTATTGACCTGAGACAGCAGTTTTTGGGGGTTGCCAGTTTGGCAGCAATCCGTGGCTCATTGGATCTTATGTTGATGGGAAAATGTTGCAGGAGGCTCAGAGGACCAAAATCCTTTTAATAGCAACTGATGAAGCATAACCAACTCTATCAATGCTGCTATTTTTACAGGAAGTGTCTAAAAGGGTTTTATTCTTATTAATGGACTATAAATGACCAATACAGCTTTAAAAACTGAGTCATAAAAAGAGAAAAAAACAAGCACAGCAGCGCATAAACCCTTTGCAGCTGGACCTCCATGTGAGATATTTGACCTTTTCCTGAAAACTGTAATTAACCTAATATTATTGCTGAATTCAACAGCTGATAATTTTTTTTTTTTCTGTAAGGCACACAAATTCAATGAAAATCAAGCCATAATCATTTAATAGACTCGGCAGTAACAGGTTGATCTTTAGACAAAACAAACTGCAGCAGTTTCATTGTGGGAGCAAATTGCAGCTATCAGAGACAGCAGCCACGATGCCCTTACGCCCATCTCAGCCTCTCAGTGTCCAAGCTCTTTGAGCTCCGATATGCAACACAGACGACTGTTTTCCTTTCAGTAAAAGCTGTGGCCCTCGCTGGCAGCCCCCGCCGCCGCTTTTCCTCCCAATAAGTTCTTACCTGAAATCAAATCCGGCTGCTTAACAAGGGGGAGCGAGTTGGAGGGAGAAAGGCAATTGTGAGCGTCAGCACTCTGCACTATGTCATTGGGCACAAGTATTTGACAGCTGGAATTATCTGTAAATACTTCATTAAAGTGTGTACGAGTTCCCTTCTCTTGTGCCTCATGGTCCACTTCTGGTAAGATTTACAAATGATAACATAAACAAAAAAGAAAAAGAAATTCTCTTCTCATTTGAAAAGAATTGGAGAAGGAGGAGGGGGGGGGTGACCAGGGCCCACAAGCAACAAAATAGCGGAGGTCTCTGTAATGAGGTTTGGAAAGTGTGTTCAGTGTTTGAGGGGCCAGGGTTTACTTGACCTGCCAGAGGGATTGTCTTCCAAAGTGGACACGGAGCCAGACGCAGAGCGGAGCTGCCCAGCCGTTCACCACCAACTACCTATGTTGCACTAAATCTGTTAGGAAATGTGGGAAAGAGTATCCGAGCTTCTCTAAGGGCCCCAGACAAATGGGGTGGACTCATCAAAAAAGGTGAGCCTAATTCCTTCTGCAGCTTGGCCCTTAATATTCAGCCTCACTGAAATAAAATGAAGCTCTTTCACTGCCTTTTTTTTTCTCATGATGAAATTTATCCCTTTCCTAAAAATACAGCCTCCAAATTGAAAGGCCTCACAGACAGGACAGGCTTGCCAGTAAAATAAAATGCTCTCTATCTCTAAGATCATTTATTCCTGCACTCACACTGACACACCGTAAAGCCCCTCCAACTTCAGCTTCATTTCTGCTTTGCTCTAAGGCTGACACAATCACCGTGGCAAACACTCCCCACGTCAAGCTGTCGCTGCTAATAAGCAAGGCAGCCAGCCTCATGTACCTGAGAGCCCCGCGTCCAGAGCGGCCTGATGTGTGGAGGAAATGGATATGCTTTAAAAGTGTCTGCAGGGGTAGAGGAGAGAGTGAAAAATGGAATCAGAGAGAGGTCACAGGTCATGCTGCTACCAGCTGAAGCAGGAAAAAAAAACCCTGTAAATACAAGAAGCCCGCCTACAAACACGCACGCGGGCTCTTACCGTGAGGCATGCTGGTCCTCGGAGGCTCTTGGCCACGTGTGCTCCTCGGTCCCTGTCACAGGTTTCCCACACATCTTGTCTCCGGCTCTTCAACCACCAGGACACGCACCAGCAAACAGCCTTGTGGGTAAACAAGGGTGTGGGGTATAGTATAGTGGATGGTTTCACTTTGCAGGTCTCCCCCCTGGATGGGTGGAGCCACTGCATTCAAAGTAAATGTCAATCATTTACTGTCAGACACCAACGAGCAAGCTTTTGTCTCCCAGAGTAAATCCCTTTGATTTCTCTAAAGGGAGTCAATGATTGAAAACATGCATTTAGGGAAACCTATACCAGGCCGTCAAGTATTTAGTGTCTGTAAATACGTGTGTGTGTGTGTGTGTGTGTGTGTGTGTGTGTGTTCTGTCAGATTCCTGAGTGGCTGTCAGAGCGTTCAGGCCGTCTGCGTGGAGGCTGCAGGGTCAGAGGTGACCTCAGTGCTGTGATCTTGTGTTTGTTATTGCTATGCTGCCCTTGGTCGGGTTAACATAGCACACACTGCATCAGCTGGTCTGTGCACTTCCTCTCTCTCACTCTACACACACACACACACACACACACAGACTGCTCAGCCACCAGGCCTGTGAGAGCCGTCTGAGGGTCACTTCCACATGTGTTGATGGGTCCTGAGTGAACTAATCTAAACTGGTGAAATATTATCCCGCTACAGGGAGGACAGGAGCTCAGCCGGCCCCCACTGCTGCTCTCTTTATCCTCTAATGTGCAGGAGAACATGGAGAGATTTAGTTCTGCATGTTACTGTGGTTGAATGGAGTATTTTATATTGTCACATTCTTTAAATTTTCATTTACGATATTTTCTGGAAAAGACAGTTTTGGATTGAAAGGCTAGTGCCCCCATTCTCGATATCTACTGGTTGTAGCTAACTGGGACATGGATTGCAGCCTCTTGCCCTTTAATTTCAGAATCATCAGAATCTTATTATTATTATTATTATTATTATTATTAATAATAATAATAATAATAATAATAATAATAATAATAATAATAATAATAATAATAATAATAATAATTAGATATTAACATCACAGGTTTTTTTTTTACCTGAATGCATAAAAAACATTTTTTAAATTAATCCCCTGAAGTCAAAATTATCACAAGTGATAATTCTACCCTAACCCTGTACTTACATATGCGTGTCCATTAGAGTCATTATTATCACTGCTGACTCCTGACGGCCTGGGTTCGATTCCACCTTGGCCCAGGCCTCTTGCTGTATGGAGTTTGCATGTTCTCCCTGTGTCTGTGTGGGTTTCCTCCCACAGTCCAATGACATGCAGTTAGTGGGGTTAGGGGTTGGGTTAATTGGCCACTCTAAATTGCCCGTAAGTGTGAATGGTTGTCTGTCTCTCTGTATTAGCCCTGCGACAGGCTGGCGACCCCAGCAGGGTGTACCCTGCCTCTCACCCCATCAGCTGGGATAGGCTCCCCCCCCCTCTGTGAGACTGATCTCTGAGTCATCAACAGTGATGAACCAAATTCAAACACTAACTGATCATAATATTGTTCTCTCATGTCTTGGCAATCAGGGTACAAAGAAAATGATCATTCTTTTTGCTGTGCCATGATATTACACAAAAATAAAGATGTCTTTTTGAATGATTATGTATGCAATCCCAAACATTATATCTTATAAAATTTGCATCTTTGAAACTGTGCTTAAAATCCACCAGGTCGCTGGTGGCTAAGCTGGGGTTCAGAGTTGGGTTATGGTTTTTTTTATAGATTTTTTACATGTTCTGACTATCCAAATGGGAAATCTATAATGCCATTAAACACTATAATGTCAAAATGTTTTAGACCTTAGGCCAGGTCACCAGTGACCTGGTGGATGTTAAGAGTGTGAGCGCTTATGAATTAGTTGCAATTAATTTCTATTTTCCAAATGTTTTTAGTTGCTGCAAAAATTTGGGTGAAATTTGGGTTTTTGTTGTAGTTTCATTCTGTGCAACAATTAAGAACATGAACATTTATTATGATAAATGATATATTTGGTACTCAGACATCTCACAGGTGAAACACAAATTAAAACACACAGAATGAGTATTTCACCTTTTCTGTAAGGCCTGAGCAAATAAAACGCTGTCCATCAATAGACTCAGGGCAGCCATATGTCTGATTCTATGGGACATCTTTTAAATATGTCCACAGAGCTGATGTATTTACGTATCTGACTGCCGTAGCCTCCAGATCCTAATGTGGTGCAACCTCCATCCAAATATGAGCAGCCACATTAGAGAGCTGTGGAGGCCGCTGTGCTGACTGTAGCTGCGCCAGCAGAGGTATGCTAACGGTGTCAGAGGATCGTTCTGTGTGCGTCACAGGTCTCCTCTCAGTGTGCTGGCCACCCACCTCCTTAATTTTCATACTTCAAACACTCAACTAGGACCCACTAATACAGAACATATTTGGGAGGTGTGGTGGACCACAGAGGTGGACATGTATGAGAGACTGAAAGACGAAGAGAGTATCCACTTAATCAGTCATTATTTATAGTCCAGGGAGGTTTAAAATCAACATGTTCAGGAACCAGGCCCAGGCCTTATAGCTTTATAACTGCTGTTCAAATAATCACAGCACAGATACCAGATACAGATAATTCCTCCTCAACTCCTGCCTCCTTCACATCCTTTCCTCAGTCACGCCCTCAGGTTATTTTCTGATGTCCCACCCAACTAATAAAACTATTTATCAGACTGTAGTTCCTTCTCTGAGGTAATGCAGCACCTGCTTGTCTTTGCATTGTTTGCATCAGACAGACTTTATAAGCTCACATAAATGAAAGAGAAGTTTTAATAAAATTATTTATGTATATAGTTGTGTAAATGTGCGCGTGTACACAAGCGCCTTGAGACGCCTTGTTTGTTGTGATTTGGTGCTATATAAATAAAATGGAACTGAACTGAATACACACAAATATATGGATGTGTGTGTGAGTGTGTGCGTGCGTCTGCGCGTGTTGTGTTGTGCAAAAGCTGTGAAATGAAAACAAATGGGAAGCCTAAGCAAGGTGAACATGACTGATGGAGCTGCTCAGAGGAAACAGAAGCATTAGTATGCATGGCAAGTGGTCTGGTTTGGCAAACGAGCTGGGTGTGTTTGTGTGTACGTGCACGCATCTGTGTGTGTCTGCGTGTCCGAGCAAGTGTGCTTGTGTGTGTGAGGGGGGTGGTAGCAGAGGAGTTGGAATGACAAGGCAGATGAGGGGAATGGTGGGATGGAGTCAGTGAAGGTTGACACTGCCAGAACCTGCCATGTGTCATTGATTAACTGCGTAGAGTTGCAATGATTTAGTTGACAAAACATCGCATTGGTGCGATGGATCCAAACGCGTGGGCGTGTGTGCGTGTGAGTGTGTTTAGATTAATGATCCAGGGAAAAGGCAGATACTTGTTGAAATAAAATGAGGTGCCAAAGTGATATCATGCCATTGTTCAGTGTTCTCACGGTGCTGTTTGTCTTTTGTAACCAGGAGAATGACTGCAATGCTTTCTTGTGATTTATGCAAAAACATTTTGAAGCAGCAATAAATATTAAAACAGAAATCAGTGTTTGGTCATTTTGATAGAAAGTGTGGTAACGTTAATAGAAATGTAATATGATTCAGCTGATTAGTGTCATGTCACATAGCATCAGTGTGAGAAACAACGAGAAAGCGTTCTACTTTCCAACCAATGAGACGCACCTTTGTAAGTTTCTACGGTGCAGCTGGAAATGGTTTCACGTACTTTAAATTTATGGACCTTACTCAGCTCTTAAAAGTGTGTAAAAAGTGTGTGTGTGTGTGTGTGTGTGTGTGTGTGTGTGTGTGGACTCCAGCAATGAGGATTTAAGTTTGTAGCTGAGTCCTTTTTCTGGATCAAATGTGCTCGTTCAGACTGTAAAGACCAGGAATCTACATCTTCTGTAGTATGTTTGCAAAGAAAGTGTGTGTGTGTGTATGAAATATTCATCTTCTCCTTAATGAGCTCTGGTCCTGCAGGACCTCTAACTCTTGCTCGCTTTCTCTGTGTTTCTTGTTTTGTGTGTGTGTGTGAACAGAGGTGAATGAGCCAGGTAGACTAGACAAGAGCAACGTTTAGGGAAGTTAAGAGCCGACACTTTTCTTAAACCGGAGCCGGACCTGTTTTATCTCATCATGGTGAGAGAAAGAGGGGAGAAGGGTCCTTGCAGGGACAAGGCCAGACCTAGGGTTGTGTGGCTGGGAGAGGAGGAGGGAGGGTAAGATGAAGTTGCTGCAGGCCCGGTGGCTCTGTCTGTCTGTCTGTCTGTGTGTCTGGGAGCTGTGGAAGACTCTGCTCTTGGGGCTAACTGATTAGGCCATAATTTCAGTGGTGTCTTGAGCCCCGTTTTTGCCTACCGCTGCCACCCCTGGGAGGAGCTGGAGTCGGTGCAATAAGACCCCAGACATATCAATACACACACATGAACATGCATGCCTGTGAAATGATGGATAAGGAGACGTGGGGATTGAGAACAGGAAGTGATGATTTAAACAGAGCGGCAGAGATGCCAGTGACTGAACTCTACCCTCTCTCTCACTGAATATGGAAGGAACAGATTAGCTTTGAGGTATATGTTTCACATACATGTCGCCAGAACAGAGTCATCAGTATTCCATTAGATCAACATCAGATCATATGATTTCTCGAGTTAAGTAGCTCTAAGGAGCTTTTGTTTTAGCATATTTTAGCTCATTCTTTGATCTTTGGCCCATTTTGCTGTTATGCTTCACACTGTTTGTTTTCCAATGCGGTAAGAGCCGTTTCTTTAAGGCTCTAAAAACCTAAAAGTCAGTCATATTACCACTCCAGACTCCTCTTAGAGCCATCCTGGAGGCTTTCACATGTGAAAAGTTCCAGAAGTTTCCAAAATGTAAGGAAGGCGAGACATGAGGCATATCCTGCATGTGGCGATGGGACAGGTGAAGTTAGTTATTAGAGTTTGCGACTGATTTGGCCCATCCAAGATATTTTAATGTGCTTACTATCGGATTGTAGGTAACCGATTCAACAAATCTGTTTAACTCAAACAAATCTCATCAACACCCAACAGACACGATAAACAACATTCTCAGTGTGACAAACACACATTGATGTGAAATAGAAAGACACGACTGTGAATCAGTAGCTTGTAGAACCACCTTTAACGGCAATAACTTGAATAATTGTTTTGTTTGACTTTGTCAGTCTCTCACATCATTGTGGAGGAATTTTGCACCACTCTTCTTTGCAACTTGCAAGTTCATTGATTGCAGTCTTCATTGATTTGTGGGCATTTGTTTACGCACAGCTCTCTTGAGGTACCGCCACACTGGGCTGAGTTCTGGACTCAGACTGGGGAGAATTGCAACATCTTGATTGTTTTTGGGGGGGTTTCAGTCGTTCTGCTGTGCTTGGGATCATCGTCCTGTAGCATTACCCAGTGTAGACCAAGCTTTGGCTACAATATGGACTTCAATACTGTGGCAGTGGAGTCAAGGTGACTCGGTAACTGATAGGTGTCCAGCTCCTGTGGCTGCATCACTCCTCCACCACCGTGATTGCCAGCTGATATGAGGTGTTTGAGCTGATATGCTGTGTTCGGTTTTTGCCAAGCATGGTGCTGTGAATTATGGTAAGTAGACTAGTATATAGTTTGAGCACTTAACACACTTACTCACTGCAAGCCTAACCTAAGCTCGCTCCCATGTTCTTTTTAGAGCAAAGAGGCTTTCTCCTGACAACCCCTCAAATTAAGCCATGCTAGTTCAGTTTTTCTAATTGTGCTGTCATAAACTTTAACATGCTAACTGAGGCACTGATGGACAACAACAGTGAACACACACCTGAATGACCAGAGCAACAAACCGCCTGCTTTTACAGAGGTGCTCTCACCTGCTGATGATGAGTTAATCAAGTGCGGTTGCTGCTTCCCCATTAAATTCCTGTGCAGTCCTGTGAAAACTTTCTTTTACATATGTCTCTATATCCTGTGTCCACAAACCCACAAATCATCACTTTTTCATTAAAATTTGAAGTAATTAATGGTTGTCATCACATCCAGCTGAATACCCTTGATTTCCTAAAATGTAAACATTATAAAAAACACTTTAATTATTGTCTGGCTGTCCAGAGACTTTTATATACATTAAAAAAAATGAATGTCCAAACCACAGCCTCACCTGCTGGCTCGTGATGCCCCTTTTTAAAGTCTTATTTTCATCATTTCAGCTGTTGCCTTAATAAAATCTGAGTTATTAGGACTTACAAAATATTTGTTAAAAATAGTTGTCATGAAGGGATACATTAGTTTTAGAGGCCAAAACCATCTCTTGCAGCGGGCTGAAAATGTCTTTTTTTTCTGCTGCAAAGTCGGGCATTTTAACCTGGAAGTCTGTGGAGACTGACTCGCTTTTAGAGCCAGCCTCAACTGGTCACTCAAAGAACTGCATGTTTTTGGAACTTGAGCTCTGGTTTAATTTGTCAGCTGCTTGATACCGCCTCTGTCTGTGTGCTCGGGATATAATCAACTACCTGGTGATTACTGGAGCATTTAGCCACTAAGAAGCAGATATTTACCCGCATGTTGGTAGAGAGCAAAAATAAAGGTAAACGTGAGTAAATATTGGATTTAGGTGGCCAGAAATATGACTCCAGATGAATGATTGCATTGCTTACATGCGGTGGAGCTATAAATAAAAATCTCTGCTAGCAAGTCTTAACCTTTTAGCTATAATTGAAATTCCCATCTGCAAAAAACATCATGAGTCTCTGCGTCTCCATCACCAAGTTTCTCCTCTAACTGTGTGATATAAAATGCGGCAAAAGAGGGGAACAAATCATTTTCCTTTTTCTTCCAAAAAAAAAAATGTGAACATGAAACACGTCTGCCACACTGCCTCCTAATAAAACAGTTCGCTGGCCTTTCAGCCGCACGAGAGGGAACTCAGCACCATCATCAGCACCAGCCATTATCTGACCCTCAACAAAGAACCTCCACAACCTCTTATCTGATCCTCTCTCATAAAGCTCCAAATGAGGACTGTCATGGGTGTCGACCAGTGAGGATTTCTCTCATCTTGAGTGGCGTTTTCATTCCCGTGCCAAACAATCCTTGAGGACAAACTGCCCTCTCTGTCTGTGAACTCCAAAGTCCAGCTCATCCCCTGTTCACTAGATTAGATAACCTGGTTTTAAAGGCAGGGATACTGTTTGCTCAGTGACTCCTCTCTGCCCTAATAGCATCTGATCTAATGGGAGATTGCGAGCTGCTTGTTGACAGTGGAGGCCCACGCAGCGTCATGGCAATGGCCAAACAGCACAGGGAAACAAAGCTGGGCTGAGCTTTAGTACCTGTAATTACTGGATAAATATCAGCTTCTTTGCTTAAAACTGACTGCAATAAATATGTTGCCTTAATTACAGCTATTATACTGTCTGTACTACTTAAAATATGAAGCACTCATGAAGGCTGCACTGAAGTGGGTCGCTATCTTTATTTTTTTTTTGTACTAAATTATACACAGAGTACACACAAACTGCATTCTTGAGTTGGAATATATAATTATTCACTGTAAAATTTCTGCAACCATATTTATCAGTACGCATTGACGCAGTGGACTTGTTGCCAGTAGACACTAGCTGTGAGCCTAGTTCGATATTTTTGGGCAACCATGCCCATTTGCTCCCCCGTAAGGCAACACGGGAGAAGAGCGTCACGGCCGGACCCTTTCCAGCAACTCTCAGCAAGCATGTTTATGCCATTTATATATAACAGGTAAATGATGGAGCTCGTGGAGTTATATCTCATTGTGTTCTACATTGGTGAGCTTATTTATATGAGCCTCTGGACACTTAAAACTTATTGTTCCCACATGCTAGAGTGTCACGGTGATGTAGCACTGCTGCCCTGCAGGGTCTGGCTTTTAAATCAGCCGGTTGTCTGAGGAGGATTACCTTTTTATTGTGAAGCTTGTCTCTTTCCAACCAAATCCAAACAATTTAAAGTGACCTATTTTTTTTTTAATGTCTTTTCAAGAACCTGAGAAGAAGTTTGTCACCTTTTACTTTTTAATCAAATCTCATTGTCCTTTAGGCGTCTGGCAGAGTCGTCTTTTCTGTCTTTTCAGTGCGTTTAAACCAAGTTTTTGAAGGTGTCTTTCTTTGTGAGAGGATAAGCTAGACTGAAGGTTGGCACAAAGGTCTCCCTCCAAAGCTCGGTGTGGAAAACTCGGCCGTACCTCAGTTGTTTACCTTTTTCGTGCCTTTTGGAGCTTGAAAACTGTAATATTCTGTAATATTCCTCTTTGTTTTGCATGTTCTCCATGCTTATCTCGCTCTCCTTCTCTTTTTCTGTGTCTACCCCTTCATGGCTGAGTGCTTTAGTCCAGGCTCAAGAGGCAGAGGCTGGCCCCGGCCTGCCGAGCATCAGACTAAGTGCCTCTGACAGCCCACCACACAGTTATTAACTGTGATCCGCCACCACGGGGCCTGGGCAACCCCGCGTCGAGGGGAGGGTCCACCAGAGGGCTCTGCTCTAAATACAAAGACTGCTTTCACTTCGCTTGCAGTTCCCTCTGCACTCCTGAGTCCCCCCACTTCCCACATTGGCTAATACATATTCACATCATTTAATATACAGTCATGCACTTTTTCTAATATTTGCTGTCTATGTTGGCTGCTGGGAACCTGACCTGGCAACTGTCCACCTCCTCACACTGATTTGTTGCATAAAATTCTTTTTTGAAAGATATCTAATCTGAAAGATTACCGGGGAGCACATACACACCAGTGAAACTCACAACCACAGGATGTACAGTGCTACTTCATCAGCTTTATGTCACTTATGGAATGTCACCCATAGACTTGTGGCTTTCATCCATATAGGTGGTCTGCAGCATTGTTTGTCCTGCGCTCACCCTCCTGTGTCCCAGCCACCCCTTCTCTTCCTCACAGGATGTGGGGAAGCGGAGAGCCATCACCCCCTTCAAACAACAACACGACACGGGTCATTAGACGACAAAATTGGGATTGAAATAAATAAATGTTAGTGAGGGGGAGGACAAAGAAAGAGAGAGACGAGGAGAGACAGAAGAGGAGAGAGAGTGAGATCCATAATGACAGTCGACTATGTTTAGCCCCCAGAAAGGCATTGGGATAAACAGCAGCTCGTCCTAGCTAACAGGACGGCTTTAAGTCGCTGAATTGAAAACCCCCAAAGCCACTTTTTCCTGCCCACATCGGCCATAATGAGAGCCCCACCATTCAATTGTTGAATAGTTGAGGCTTTTGCCTTTGAGGTGACTGGCTTTAATATAGAAACACTGCATACACAGTGGAGCAATGGACGTCCCCAGCAGTGTTCAAAGCTGTGGCGGGATAAGGACACGGCTGACATGCATTATTCCCTACAAAAGCTGCCCTTTGTTTGCTTTATGCTCAGATCCCACAAATTGTAGGCTTTGTCCGTCAACATTTCTTATTTCAGTCCTTTTTTTCTCCTCCTTGCCCCCCTCCCTCTCCTTCTGTCCTTCCTGGCCTTGGCATGTGTTTGTGTTTTACTGCATTGATAACTGCAAAACACACGCACACTGAAAACAATGACACCAAAACAAAAGTCCGCTGACCTTTTTTGTTGTCTGCCAGTCTGAGATCTGGTCAGCTCAGAGAGGTCAAACAGGGCAGACTAAAGCCCAAGGTTTAGTGTGGATGACCTCCCTGTAGGCAGCTTCATTAACAAGTGTTACCTATCCTTGTTTTGGGCAGAATTAGTTAGACACTTTGGGTAGGCTGCATATACAGACAGAGAAAATAAACTAGCATCAAAACATCACCGTTTCTCCACAGCTAAAGAAAGATAAATACAGGCTGGAGAATTCATCTTTATTGAGTTTTTTGTTTGTTTGTTTGTTTTTTGCTACAAGTTCTGTTGATAGGAATTTATGGATTTTAGTCTTTAAGTATTCATATTAAGTACTTAGCCCTTGAGGCATTAAAAAGGACTCCATCAAAAAATATAGATAAATTCCAGTAAGCGGCTAAAAAATTAACCGAAGATATGTAAATAACTGCAATTCCTCTAATGGCCATAGGAGGGTACTCCCAGAATGAGCCAATCGCCATAGAGGAGAGGCTGTGTTATTTAGTATCATTTAGTATCCAAGTATCAGATTTTTTTTTTTGCCAACCCTGCTTGGTACATATGCTACCTGCAGTACTTACAGTACCATCACATTTTAATTTTCATATCAGAAGGCATGGTGAGTATCACATCTGGTAACATCTTTGCTGTGCAGGTCATTGTATGACGTTTTGTCAAAAGTTTTGCATTTTTAAAAATATTTTACTTAGCACTATTTAGCAGGTATGAGTGTGTCTGTGTTGCACCTGTACAGCTTATGGATGTAGCTTACTAACCAAACTAGCTAGCATTAGTTAACTTAGCATTTCATCCTCTCATCCTAATTTATGCATCTGAAAAACATAACTTGGAAATAACTCCACAAATCAATGGATGATGTCAGATGGCTCCATCAGTCTTTTATACAGAGTTTATGGTTTTCACAATGAAACACAAAAGCAAAGACCTCACGTCAGATCATAGCTGAGTTGTTAATACTCCAGAAAGCTTTCATACTCCTCAGCGGATTCCAGTTTCATGTTGTGTTTAAAATGCTTTCAGAAGTTGAATCATTTTTTAGGAGAAAAGTTTCATATTCTGCTCTGAGTAATGCCTCATTCTGAGCCTTTTTACAAACCCTGCGTTTGACAGGTCAGGCACCATTAACCGAGCACACTGCCGAGTCAGAGCAGGTCACAACACCCCTTGGCGCCACCACACACACACACACACACACACACACACACACAGAACAGATTGCTCAATTAGCCTTCCTTTAGCCTGTGCCTCTCTTAACCCTGCAGCTACGCTTAGAAGTCATTACATTCAGGGTCAAGTGTGATCCCTGTGCTTATCTGCATCAACAACTGGCAAGTGCAGACCTGCTTTTGCACGCACACACACATTTTACACACAAACCTCAAAGGCCTCTGCTGAGCATTGGGAGTAATAAAAAGTGATTTAGTGAGGGATATGATTGAAGAGGCAATGCTGCCCTCATGTGCTCTACAATTTGTAATTACAAGTGGTTAAAAGAGATTATTTGTGGACGGATGGTAAATCCCCAACATAACTCACTCAGGCCTCTGCTCTCAGAACCACGTCTCACAGAGTGGGTGACCAAAAGTTACCTCATATGCTGTCCCTTAAGTTCTCATGTACCTTTCAGCCCTGAAGCGGTGAGGTAGTGACATTTCTTCTAATGAGCAACAATTATGACAACGGGAGCTGTTTGATATCGTCAGTCTTGTGAAAGCCCAACTGCAACTCAGAAACAAGTTTCAGCTTAAACGGCCTGAACCTCAGTGGTGCTATTAGGATGTAGTACCTGGGGAGTTCAGCGTTGAGGTGAAACACTGAGATGTTTCATCTGAGCTTGATCACAAAGCCTCTCGTCTCCTCTGCGGAGCCTCATCAGTCTGAAAATGACTAAGGGATGTGTGGTGGGCTGAGAAGGAAACTCCCTTTACCACAACCCTACTATCTCTGTGGGAGTTCATTATACACACAGACTGGCCACACACATGAACGCACACACAGACACACAGTCATTCATATGTATGCAATATCCACTGTGGGAGATTATTACACACATGCAGTCTGAGACGTGAACCCTGTGGGGCAGATGTGTACACTATTCACCACACCATAAACTAACCATTATGAATAGGTTTCTGTGGGCACCCCCAGCCCCACCCATGCAGACAGACTCCCCAGCAGCGTTCCACCCACAATGCCTCCACCCACAAGGTGTGGGTGTGCATGTTGGGGGGTGAGGGATAAAGGGATGCACGCAGAAGCTGCTATAGTAAAGCCATAGAGGGGTCATGGGGTGAGAACATGTCAGGGGTTCCCCTGTTATCACATGGGCCACACATACATGCACATCTGTGCAGATGTGGGGACTGTCACGTGATCTAGCTTCCAATCCTAGAGTTGCGCTAACTTTATAAAGCCAAGTTCTTCACTACACTAAAACAAACTGCTGTAAAAATACAGAAAATCAGTCATTTTCTGTCCTTTATGAATACAGCTGAATACCGCAAATTCTCATGACTTACATTAATATTACCAGCAAGCTACTGTGTAATTTTACAGTATAATACAGTATTTCCACATTGGTAAGACAAAATATGTTAAATCAAAGTTGAACAAAATCATGAGTTTAGTAGTGTTGTTACGTTTCAGATAGCTTTAGTTTGGCTTTGATTGTTGGGATGTGGTTTCTAGTGTTTGTGTGACTGAGAAAGGTGTTAGCTCGCAATGACCACGACTAAAGCAACAGCCAGCGTTCATCTTCAGCCTGGTTGTGTTCATTGTCTACCCTGTATTACCAGAAGTATTCGCTGGTCTGTCTTCACACACATGTGAACTCAAGTGGCATCCCAAATATTAATCCACAGGGTTTAATGTGATGTCGGCCCACCTTTTGCAGCTATAACAGCTTCAACTTCTTCTGGGAAGGCTTTCCAGAGGTTTAGGCGTGTTTATGGGAATTTTTGACCATTCTTCCAGAAGCACATTTGTGAGGTCAGACACTGATTTTGGATGAGAAGGTCTGGCTCACAGTCTCTGCTCTAACTCATCCCAAAGGTGTTCTATCAGGCTGAGGTCAGGACTCTGCTTTGTGCACTGGTGTGCAGTCATGTTGGAACAGGACAGGGCCATCCCCAAACCGTTCCCACAAAGTTGGGAGCATGAAACTGTCCAAAATGTCTTGGTATGCTGAAGCATTAAGAGTTCCTTTTAGTGGAACTAAGGGGACAAGCCCAACTCCTGAAAAACACCCCCACACAATAATCCCCCCTCCACACTTGGCACAATGCAGACAGACAACTACCGTTCTCCTGGCAACTGCCAAATCCAGACTCGTCCATCAGATTGCCAGATGGAGAAGTGTGATTCATCCCTCCAGAGAACACGTCTCCACTGCTCTAGAGTCCAGTGGTGGCGTGCTTTACACCACTGCATCACATGCTTTCCACATGTTGATGTAAGGGTTGGATGCAGCTGCTCGGTCATGGAAACCCACTCCATGAAGCTCTCTACACACTGTTCTTGAACTAATCTGAAGGCCACATGAAGGTTGGAGGTCTGTAGTGATTGACTGCAGAAAGTTCTTGACCTCTACACACTACGCAATTCAGCAGGTGGCCTAACACCTCATAGCTGAGTTGCTGTCATTCCCAATTGCTTCCAGTTTGTTATATTCCCACTAACAGCTGACTGTGGAATATTTCGTAATGTGAAAAATTCACGACTGGACTTGATGCACAGGTATCATCCTATCACGGTACCACGCTGGAATTCACTGAGCTCCTGAGAGCGACCCATTCTTTCACTAATGTTTGTAGAAGCAGTCTGCATGCCTAGGTGTTGGTTTATACACCTGTGGCCATGGAGGTGACTGGAACACCTGAACTCAATGATTTGGACGGGTGAGTGAATACTTTTAGCTATATGTAGCTGCATTCTGGTAACTGTGGAACCCCCTCACAGCTTATATTATCTGATTAAAGAAAGCCAAGATAATGAATTTTCACAGACAAAGACTTACAGTTATATTTTACAGTAAGAAATTATTTATGGGGATTGCAGTAGGAATACTAACAAAGAAGTACTAAACAGTAAAGCTTATGTTCTACACAGCACACTACTACAATATTTTTAACAGGGAAACTTCTTACAATGTAGTGGTTCTTCAAAACTTTGAGGTGTATTTGGACTGTGTGAAAAAGAAAGTCTTCATAGGACTATGCGGTCCTGTGTGACCACCTCTGCAAAAAGCAGAAGTTTAGGCCATTTGCTGGTCTGGAGCATTCAGGTGAGTGTTAACACAATCCTCCTCGGAGTGGATGTCCCAGCAAATTCACCACAAGGTCGGATGATTCAATGCTCAGAGAAACTGCAAAATACCCAAGAGCTGCATCACTGTAACAACTGTGCAGGCCTCAGTTAAAGTGTTAAATGTTAAAGCCGATGACAGTACAATGACAGAAAACAGACTGCATAAGTACTGCACTTTTGAATGGGTTTTCAGGTGAAAAGCCCCTTCTCTCTAAAAAGAACATGACAGCGCACCTTAGATTTGCAATATTGTATCTGAACAAACCAGACAGACTTCTGGAACAACGTCCTTTGGACAGACAAGATCAAAGTGGAGAGGTTTGTCCTGCATGCACAGCACCACGTTTGGCAAAGCCAAGCGCAGTACATCAGCACAAACACCTCATAACAACTGTCAAGCACGGTGGCGGAGGGGTGATGATTTGAGCTTGTTTGGCAGTCCCAGGACCTGAGCTCCTTGCAGTCACTGAGTCACCATGAACTCCTCTGTATACCAAAGTATTTGAGAGTCAGATGTGAGGCTGTTTGTCTGACAGCTAAAGCTTGGCCTACATTGGGTCAGGCAACAGGATCCCAAACACAGCAGCAAATCTGGCTGAAAAAGAACAGACAGTGTTGCAATTGTCCAAAGTCCAGACTTCAACCTGATTTAAATGCTGTGGTGGGACCTTAAGAGAACTGTGCATAAATGAATGCCTGCAAATCTCAATGAAGTGAAATAACACTGTAAAGAAAAGTGGGTCAAAATTCCTCCACAATGATGTGAGAGACTGATAAAGTAATTCAGAAAAGTACTGCTTCAGGTCATTGGTGCTAAAGGTAATTCTACAAGCTACTGGATTATGGGATGTACTTTCTTCTTCACAATTGCATTATCCTCCCGCAGCATGAATCTTCCTCCTCAGATGAAAACCAGTGGGTAGAGCATGACTAAACTTTTTGGTCAGGGTTCAGTCCATTTGATACAGGCGTCCAACTCCAGAGTAGCAACCACCCCCACCCACTTTCCACAAAGTGGAAGCCTCTGCCACAATAGAAACTCTGCTCTCTGCTTTGATTTCAGTAAAAATCTGACTTCTGAAAATGTCACTTAAGTCAGATGAAACATGGTATTTCCCACCATCACAATACTTGGCAGCAGTGTTCTGTTAGAAACCTGAGCCACAGGCTTATAACAGGTGAACAACGGCTGCAGGTTGATTTACTCAAACAAGTCAAACATAAGTCAGATAGGTGTCTGTTTTACAAAGGCATTAACATGGTCAATGCTATTTATTTACTTTTGTTTGATTGCTGACTTAGATTCCATATATCAGAACTTCATTTTAAGATGTTTAATTATCAAAGTTTATTTCCCAGATTTATGTGATATTCTCACCAAGATCTCAGAATTATGGACCCCATGCAAATTGATTTTTATAAACCCATAACCCCGGTAAAGAAAAAGAAAAACCCATGTATAAAGTCACATCAAGAACAAATTCCCCCAAACTGTCCACAGATGAAACATTTCTATCTGTCCGTAGGGTAACCCAGATACATCTAATCCTTGTGTTACCTGTTAGTCTAACTTCAGGGAAGGTGAAAAATAGCTTTTCCTCCTTCCTTCCTTGTAACTCTGTGGCTCCTTGGAGGTCAGGCTTACTAACAGCTTGTCATTTACTTGACTCTGGTGTCATCTAGTGGTAAACCTGGGGTATGACATCCCAATAGAATTTGTAGAAATCTTTATTTATATTATCAGTCAAAAGTACAATATCCCCTGGGACACGTAAAAATGGCCAAATTGTTTACATTTAAGGCCATGACACTCATGATATTGGGAGGCAGCATCGTGCTTTAAGAGTCAATGTAAATTCTAAAAGCCATTTAAAAACCATCTCATAATAGCCAACAGGGATGCTGTTACTTCATGGTCTGAAGTCCCTTTGAGTCGTAGCTATGAATCATAGGGTGTCAGAAGTGTGTAAAACAATGATTTTCTATAATGATGTCAGAGCAGACCTCCTTCACTCTCTAACACAAGAGGTCAACTCCTGTCACAGTGAACATGGAGGTGTGCTGTGTTGACAGTGTGTGTGAAACAGAAAAGTGCCCACATAAGTTAGGAAAACTAAAACACAACAAACAAATGGGCTTTGCTCTTTCCTATTTACAAAGTATTATTGAACAGGAGTCAGACCAGAGCAACAACAGTTCCATCACTCTACGAGTGACTGTTACATTCATAAAACTCATTTAAAGACAAAACAAAACGACCAAAAATGGAGAAACTTCTGCTCTTGCACAGAAGGTTTTCTTCAGATATCCAGTTTTTCAGTAGCTCATCCTTCAGCAGATGTAGTGGGCTGTAACAGAGTGTGTTCTCCAGAATGGTGCAGTGGTCGACACATGAGCAGACGGGGTTTTCAGATAGAAAGAAGTAAGCTTGACTTACAAAAAGGGACAAAAAGACGTACTGTTACAAGATAATGCAGGGAAAGCAAACGAAAAAGGTTCAGAGCAGAGAAATCCTTTCCATTAATTATATACCTCAAATAAAAACACCTGCTGTTGTGCTACTGCTGACAAGATGAGGAACATTAAAAGTAGAAACTAAATTGGATTCAAGCCATCCTGAGAGCAGTCTGAAAACAATAAATACACCCTGGCCAGGATTACAGATCACGCTCCTGCTGATTGAACGAGTGTGTCTGTGTGTTTGGGTGGCATGTGAATCAGTCCAGGCGGTGTTGCGTGGCATGTTAGTATCCTTGTAGTCCATTGTAAATGTTCTGTACAGACGCCTGCTTCAGAAGACTTCGAATACCTGCAACGACACAGTGACAACTACCGTTAAAAACGTTTCCCAAAAGCAGATAAAACTGAAACATCACTTTATCTGGTTTCTTTATCAGAGTACAAAATGGCAAATGGTTCTTCTGTCA
Organism: Pterophyllum scalare; assembly: GCA_024447675.2. Classification (NCBI taxonomy): domain Eukaryota; kingdom Metazoa; phylum Chordata; class Actinopteri; order Cichliformes; family Cichlidae; genus Pterophyllum; species Pterophyllum scalare. The sequence continues at coordinate 101,309 of JAMQGT020013464.1, forward strand.
CATTCATTTAAATAAAACAAACACACACAAACACCACAGCCCTTATGGAAGATACACCAAGGTGACAGTCTCCTGGAGAGGAATGTAGAGTTGCCCTCGGTGAGAGGCGGCGAGCTGGGGTAGGTATTCTTTGTGCCTTTATGTTGGAGTTTTTAAACTGGTGGACAAGAGGGTTTCTTCCCTTCGGGCTGGGGAACGGGTCCTTACTGTTGTTTGCGCTTATGCACCAAATGACAGTTCAGAGTACCCACCCTTCTTGGAGTCGCTGAGCAGTGTGCTCCATCTGATGATTCCATCATCCTACTTTGAGACTTCAATGCTCACACGGGCAATGACAGCGAGAGCTGGAGGGGTGTGATTGGGAAGAACGGCCTGCCTGATCTGAACCCGAATTGCTGTTTTGACATCTGTGCAAATACTACGTTCGAACATAAGGATGTCCGTATGTGCATGTGGCACCAGGACTACTAGGTCGCAGGTTGACCTAGGTGTTCTGGACACTCGGGTGAAGAGAGGAGCTGAGCTGTCTGAGAACCACCTGGTGGCGAGTTGGTTCAGGTGGCAGGGGAGGATGCTGGACGGACCTAATGCACCTAAATGTATAGTGAAGGTGCGCTGGTAATGCTTGGCGGAGGCCCCAGTCCACGAGATCTTCAACTCCCACCTCCATCAGAACTTCGACAGCATTCCGAGGGAGGCTAAGGACACTGAATCCGAATAGGCCACATTCTGCACCTCCATTGTTGAGGCTGCTGCTCAGCGCTGTGGCTGCAAGGTGGCTGGTGCCGCTCACAATGGCAATTCCCGAACCAGGTGGTGGACACCGGAGGTGAAGGGAGCCATCAAGCTGAAAAAGAAGTCCTATCGGGCTTGGCTGGCCTGTGGGACTCCGGAGGCAGCTGACAGGTATCGGTAGGTCAAGCGGAATGCGTCCCAGATGGAGGCTGACGCAAAAACTTGGGTATGGGAGTAGTTTGGCGAGGCCATGGAAAAAAGACTTTCAGATGGCCTCAAAGTGATTCTGGCATACCATCAGGCAACTCAGGAGGGGAAAGCCATGCTCTACTCACACAGTTCATAGTCGCAGTAGGGCACTGCTGACTATAGTACAGAGTCTGGGGACGAGGGGGACAACTTACCCATCACTGGGGGTGAGGTCACTAAGGTTCTTGGGGTGGATGAGATTCGCCCCGATTTCCTGAAGGCTCCGGATATTCTAGGGCTGTCTTGGTTGACACGCCTCTGAACATAGCGTGGAGATTTGGGGCGGTGCCACTGGATTGGCAGACTAGGGTGGTGGAGGTCTCCATCTTTAAGAAGGCGGACCGGAGGGTGTGCTTCAACTATCGGGGGAATCACACTCCTCAGCCTCACTGTAAAGGTTTATGCCAGGGTGCTGGAAAAGAGGGTTTGTCCATAGTCGAACCTCAAATTCAAGAGGAACAATGCAGTTTTCGTCCTGGTTACGGAACACCGGACCAGCTCTTTATCCTCTCAAGAATATTTGAGTGAGGCTGGCTTCTCCCTTAGATAGGGTACGGAGTGCAGCCATTTGGGAGGGGATCAAAGTAGAGCCACTGCTCCTCCACAGTGAAAGGAGTCAGTTGAGGTGGTTGGGGAAATCTGCTACCAGGAGAAGGCCCCGGGCAGACCAAGACACTGGAGAGATTATATTTCTTGGTTGGCCTGGGAACGCTTTAGGATCCCCCGGATGAGCTGGAGAAGCTGGCTAGGAAATGGGAGGCGTGGGTTTCTCTGCTTAGGCTGCTGCCCCCGTGACCCAGCCTCGGATAAGCGGAAGAAAAATTGACGGAACACACATACAGCATAACAATCTGTATTAGAGCATTATAAACCTTTTCTGAACTTAAACTATTCAAAAATTTTAAAAAATATTATAAACTCCATCTGACCTTTTTCTTAATATTTCAGTGATGTACTGTAGTTCCTCAAATGCTAGTTTATAATGAAATGAGGATTTTTTTTTTTTTATCATTTTTCTGTAGCGCTGTGAAAATTTTTAATCGCCTAAAAGGGACCTATTCTTCATTTCCTTATTATCTGCCATGTACATGCCATTCCGATAGTGGACATGGGCAAAGATTGGTTACAGGCAACTCAGCAAGAAGTGACAGACCACATAAAGATACAGAGCAGGGGATGCTGAGTGCTGAGGTGTGTAGTGCAAGTTGCCAGCGCTCTGCAGACTTAGTAACTGCAGAGTTCCAAACCTCCCCTGGCATTAGCTTCAGCACAAAAACGGCATCGGGAACTTCTTGTCATGCATTTGTATGACCGAGCAGCTCCTGTAGGAGCAATGTGTAGGTGGCCCTGTACTTTTGTCCATATAGTGTAGGTTCTACAGGAGCAGTTCCTGCAGTAGGAACACACACCTCTAGCTAAAGCTCGATCTAGTAGCCATTCAAACTGCAGCCAATCAGAGGAAAGATGGCTTAATAAAAGGCATACAGAGGACACTAAAGTGACTTGTTTCAGAAAGAGGATGAACTGAGGGGCTGCAAAAATGCCCAGTATAATATAAATAACGATTTTCAACTGAATTATCCAAAACTACTTTGCTAGTCCAAAACAAAACAAAAAAAAAAAATTAGCTAGAAATGAGCAGAATACAGCAGGTCATCTTATAATAGGCCAAGTCCTTAAGTAACCTCTCCCAGGCCACGCTTTAACACTGCCACATTCTCACCTTCTTTTTGCTGGTCATCGAGCTGCGTCTGAGGAAATTCTACATCGAAGGTGACAATGAGGGAGCCTCGGATGTTGATGTTGTCAAAGTTGGGCAGGCCCTCTCCTTTCTTCCACATTCTAGCACCAGGCTTTGTGATCTTGTCCCTCACTATATGGACCTGCCAGGCAAAGACACACACACACACACACACACAATCATATACATCTTTTTAAAAATAATCTGAATCTTTAAATCTACTCTTCATTGTTAGTTTTAATTCTGCAAAAACAAGAAGCATATACGGAACCTTGTGTCCATCCAAATGTACTATGTCCATCTCAAAGCCAACCAATGCCTCCACCAAAGAGATGGTGACATTAGTGTACAGATCATCTCCTCTGCGCTCAAACACAGGATGTCTATACAAACAGAAAAACAGCCCCAAGTCACTTTCCTGTGTGGCACTAATTTTATTTTCTAATAATTGTTGCAAGTCTTTCACACACAAAAAACCAAACATAAAAATAAAAAAATCTGTTCATACTTCAACACTTTGATGCGGAACCGGAGGTCTCCAGGTTCTCCATCGATGTGAGGTTCCCCTGAGGTCGTGGTTAAAAAAAAAAAAAAAAAAGAAGTCAGGAACAGGAAGGGACAAAAAGCAAACAAATTAAGATTTAGAGATCTTACCTTCTCCAATGAAAGGGTACTCCATCTCGTCTCTCACTCCTTGCTCAATCTCTACCTCCAAGGTCCTCTCTTCATTCACCAGCCTGCAGAAAAGAAAGCATCACAGAGAATATGTTTGTTACACTGCAATGCAGACCTTTTTCTGCTTTGTTATATAATAAAGAAAGGTGAAATTTCACCAGCAGGGACCACACCCTCAATTAGATTAGACTACATTAATAGAAAGAGAATGGTGGCTGTAGCAAGTAAAGATCTAGGCCTGAGACTGGTTTGGGCAAGGCCTGGTGGCAGCTCCTGGGCTGCAAAGAGCCCCCAGTACCAATGAAAAGCATGAGAACTGAGAAAGGTGGAGGGAGGGGGAGGCATGAAGAGGAGAACAAACAACCTATAGTCCATGAAGGCATACATAAACAAAGAACTGCAAGGGGGTATATGCAGGGTGGTCACACTCCTAGAAATCAAATTATGTCCAATTCATTTGAAGTGATCATAAGCAGATAAGACATAAGCTTACAATTTATGATTAAAACTCATCTAAATGATGTACATAGCTGTCAGCTGTAAACCACTAGTAGCCAATCCGCTATTTTAATTGTCACATTTGAGTTCAACACATCAAAATCCAAAAGAAATAGAACAAAGCAGGCAATCACTGAACAGCTGTTACCTCAGCCTGTTCACACTGGTTAGGTTAGAAGTTAATGATTGGGTGTGAAGTGGACACGAGAGTACAATTACTTTAAAATTTTCAATGGTGTCCAAAACGGAGTTATTATTTAAAATTTTAGTATATACTCTCATCTTTAAAGTGGACCTGTTTTGCTCACTTTCTGGTCCACATTTTTATTGTTGCAGTAGAGTAGCTTCATATGATCGAGAATTCAAAATAATCCTTATTTGTCTTACACTGGCACTGGCACAGCCCCACCCTTCCCTTCCTTAATTAAAGCCAAATTTCCTCGGATTTGCCTCACAAACAAGATTTAATCAGCAGGTGGGTGGTTCTTCTGTGCCAGAGCTGTGCGCCTGAGATGCCCAGATTAGCGACATTTTCTCTGATTTCTCACATAGCCATACAGGACAGAAAATAAGGAAAAGCATTACAGGCCCCCCTTTAATGATGACGACATCGGGAGGAGACTTACTTTACATTGGGACATTCATCGCACACAGTTTCCTGAGTCATCTGGAAGCGCCCAGGTCCAAGCTGTGTCGTCCTCATCTCCTGTCTGCAGTTGCACTTCCTTTTACCAGGAGCTTCTTTAGCTATAGGCTTGTTACGTACCACCTGTGTGTGGGGGGGAAAAGTGTTGAAAACAAGCCATTCTAAATGGAGTTAATTAGATAGTTCATCAATAAGCCCCGCAGTTTAATGACTAAGCAAAGTGACGCTCCTCAATTCAAAGACTAAGCTGACTCCACTTTGTGAAACAAACTTCAAACATGGATAAAGGGTGGTGAAGATTCTTCATTTGCAAAGCAGGAGTTTCTCCACACCTCCACAAAGTTCCCAGAGTACACTTCTTCCAGTGTGACCTCCAGGTCCAGAATTATGTCATTTCCTCTGGGGATGTTCCTGTCCTGTTGCTGTCGGTTGCCGCCGAACATAAACCCAAAGTCACCAAAGAAGCTGCAGTGGAAGGAAGAGAAGCATCAGTGAACAGTCCTTTAATAGACATTATGTCAAACATTTAACTGAGCTCAGCATAAAATCCTCCTGAGGCCATGAAACCAACCTGGAGAAGATATCACTGTGAGAGCTGTGGTGACCGTCTTTGAGCCCGTCCTCTCCATACATGTCGTACTGCTTCCTTTTCTCCTCATCGGAGAGGACCTACAAACAATCACAAAATGGCTACATTCTGCACTGTTGGCACTTCCATTTCAAACAACGTGTGGGATCAATCTTAAAGCCCAAGTGTAAAAAACACACTTTTTCTAGTTTCTCAAATGCAAACATGTAACACATTACAAGGAATCTTCAGCAATTACAGCTTTGCTAAGGAAGACCAATGCATTCACCTGAGAAACAAAAATGGCTCCAATCACAGAAAACTTTTAAAAGAAAAAAAAATCTGCTTAAATCTTAGCTTAGAGCTAATTGCGCTGCTGCTAATCAGCTTGACCCTTCAGCAATACAATGTATAAGACTCAAAGTGGTGATGAACATGAGGGGAGCCATTAACCCATTCGTTAATGACCTCCCATTATTAAGTGTAAGGCTGAACCTTATTTCCTTCTGTTACCTTTTTGAAACTAGACACTAGAAACCTGAATTCTATCAGAACTAGAAGTGAGGGGCAGAGCAGACCATGTAATGAGAGATACTAACACTTTTGGCTCTACCAGAGACCTGAATTTACAAATCAAACATCACGTTGCATTCAAACATGACCTCAAACTAGTGACTGAGACGCTTAACTAATCAAGAAGGTTCACAGAGGTTAAGGAGTGAGTTAGGAAGCACTGTTTTCCCTACAGACTGAAACATAAGTCTGGTCTTCTTTGCAACCAAAGCATTTAATGCTTGCTGGTAAAAAGAATGCATGTTTTAAGGGGCATCCACACAGGAAGTGATTGGTGACTTGGCGACCAGAGATCATAGAAAATTAATGACAAGTGCAAAATTACTGCTGGCGAAGCAAAATGGGCACATCCAATGATAGGCTTTTCTCAGCTTTAAGGTGTGCGACTGAAGTGATAAGAATGAAGGATACTGTTGACTGACATATGACACAGTGATACATTAGAGGGTCAGTGGAGCCTGGAATTACCATTTTTGAACAACCCTCAGCAGCAAAGCAATACACAACAAGCAAATTGCTTTCTGTGTGGGCATCTGCACACTGGTATCATTCTTCAGACCTGAAAGCTATGTTGATCTTACAGTCTGGTTTCAAATTCAACAAAAATAAAACCTGAATAATTTATGATGGTATTCTATTTTGTTCTCTCATGTTAACAGTTATTTCAGCCCTGCACTCTCAGAACAAAAAAATAATTTCCAAATCTGAGATAAATGAAGCATATCTTCTGCAATCTTAGTGTTGGTGGCCTCTTTAAGGCAACTCAATAATTTAAAACAAAAACAAAAAAAAAAAACATTTTAATAAAAGACCACACTTGTGTTTACTGTAATTCCTTTAAATGTCCATACACCTGTCCCCACTCAAAACGCACTGACAAAACCTTATTTCTAATGTAATTAAAATTCAGTGGACTAACAGTGGCTTCCCGTCACATTTTTAAAAGAAATGTGAACGTTTGACTCGGAAACACCTGCAGCGCTTATCTGAATCCACCCCCACTCATCCACGTCTGAATTTTCAATGCGCCAGCTGTGCTGCGTGACAGCCAATCAGATGCAGCCACACGGTTTAATCGTCCAATCACAGCGGTCTTACCGTTTCCAACAACAACCAAATTTTAGGCTTATAAAAGACTTGTATCAGTACCTTGAGCGTTTCCAAACTCACAAGGTATCTACAGTACTGTCCCCAAACACTGCTGGGTAAATATAGCCGTCTTTTAAACCCAAAATAAGTTTATTGCGCCTCTTCTCGCACATCACCAGCATCGAGAGAGCAACAATAGCCACAAATGTACCTCATAAGCTGCCCCCAAGTCTGCGAACTTGTCTTGGGCTTGTGGGTCGTCCGGGTTCCTGTCGGGATGTAATTGCAAAGCCAGTTTTCTGTAGGCCTTCTTGATGTCCCTGATTGATGCAGTCTTGCTCACCCCCAGAATATTGTAAAAATCTCGCCTATAAATGAGAGAGAGATCGTACATGTTAGGCAAAACACAGGAGGCAAACTGAATAGTACAGTTGCTACCTTTAGCTGGTAAAACGCCGACCTAACTACAATCCCTAAGAAGCGTAGACAGTTTACAGGAGGTTCGGCTTAACTGCCGTCATTGCTAGCTCCAAGCTAACTAAGCTAGTTAATCACCCAAAAGACGACCCTTACAAAGTGGTGGGTATAGTATTTAACCAGTTAGCAGCAAAACACAAGGAGAGCACTTATTAGCAAGTTAGCTCCCTCCACACATGGAGAGCAGGTCTAGACCAATCACAGTGAAACATGTGTACCAGCTGGCGATGCTGTTTCGCCGCTGTCCGAGCGGAGCTTACTTACCCGGCAAGCACCGCCGGGATAGCACAAAGAAGCAGGCAGCACACGTTACAGAGATTCATCCCTTTAGCAGCCATAGATCCCAGGGTTTCTCAAGGAGGTAGCAAAGGAGCAACCGGCTTTTAACGCTCGAATCCCAGCTGCCAGTCAGTCAGTCACAAGCCTTCTTCCTCCTGTCAGAGAAAGCCCACCCACTGCATGTCGGCAAATCCGCCTCTTCTGAAAAACTCCGCCCAGCGTTAAAGAAACAGCTCTTATCCTTCTTATTAGCGTCGGAACCCTTTCTTTTTGCGCCAAACTTTTCTTGCTGCATGCTAAAGCACAGCTACAGCAACAACAGAGCGTTTAGATTAATAAAAACATTGAGCAGGCTTAAGTCTATAAATGACCGTTCATTGGTATTATATTTGTGTTTTTCTGGGTACAATCCAAGTAAAAACAGCTTTGGATGTGGTTTTAATTGTTTGGAAATGATTCTCTCAATTATATCCTTTACCTCTTTCCAAACAGTGTTGTTTTCATACACTCTTAGAACAGATGTGTTGTTTGATGACACAAGATTTGTGTTATTCCCAAGTAGACACATATTGTGTTGTTTTGTTGTTGTACCACATACAGTGGACCAGTGTCCCTCTGTATTCTGTACATTTTAGACACACATCAGATTTCTCTGTCTTGTACCTATTGAGATCTACTGGACTTACATAAAACTGCATTAACCATTTATACTGTATTAATTTAAAATGTGTGTAAATAGATCTAGTGTGGGCCAATGCACATACCTCTTGCCAATCCTCCTTAGATCATTCTAGTGACAAATCTTCCTTCCAAGCATTAAGTCTGTCATAGGATCCTTCAGAAACATGTGAATCATTAAATGATAAAGCTTAGATATGATACCCTTCTTCCAGCTATCTTTTGTCAACATTTTTTCCAAAGTTGATTGACCTGGTTTTGTCAGTACATTGTCTTGATGCGTTCTTATAGAGTTTCTGAGTTGGAGATATTTAAAGAAATGTTTCTTACCTAGGTGGAATTGTCTTTGTAGCTCCTGGAAGCTCATTAATATATAAGACTCAGGCAGACAAAGATCTTGAATTGCTTGGAGTCTTTTGTCTTTCCACAATTTAAACGTTGCATTTGCTCTACCAGGTAAAAATAATTGATTACCCCATACTGGACTGAACTGAGATAGGCAAAATGGCTTGTTTAGAAGTTTCTTTACATCCCTCTATACTCTTATCATGTTTTTAAGGAACGGGTTTTCAGTTTGTTTCAGCAGTTTAGTTATTGTATTCAAATAAATATATGAGGGGAGAGTCAGATTTAGTTCTTGAGTCTTCACGTCAGTCCAATGTTGAGAATGATTAGTAAAACATCATGGACCTCAACTGTGTAGCCCAGTAATACAACAAAAAATGTGAGCATTTTAAGCCTCTACAATCATAAGGAAGGTATAATAAAGAAAAACAGAGTCTTGACTTCCTGTTGTTCCATATAAAGTGTATTACCATCTTCTTAATTTGTGGGAAAATTCAGGAGGAGGTGGTAGGGTGATATTTTGGAATACATAGATTAACTTTGGAAATACATTCATTTTTATTATATTTATTCTCCCAATACTTAACTTCAGTCATTATGAGTTTGTAATTGGTCCCAACTACTTGTTCAAGATCTGGGAGAATATGAATTCCCAGATACTCAAACTCTGTCACTACATTAAACTGTACTGCATCTGGGATTGGGTTCATTCTCTCATTTGTATTTAGTAGTAAAATAGAAGACTTGGTTTTGTTTATTTTGTAGCCAGAGGCCTCACAGAATAGCTTAATTATTTCGAAGAAATTGTATTGATTTACCTAATTCTTATAAAAAATAAGATCACGTCATACAGGGAGATCCTATTTTCTGTAGATCCAATGGTGATTCCACATTATCCATAGTTTACACCACACAGCAACTTCATCACCCCAGCTTTGCTTTCTTATTCCCCTCAAAAATGCTCACAAACCAGCTGCTCTGTTTGTCCTACACCAGCTCCACCTGGAGGACTGCTGCAACTACAGACTATTTCAACGGAAAACTTGAACGCTTATATTGTGAGGGGATCACGAGGCATTGTTTTGCTAACACACTGGTCACTTAGAGGGAGGTCACTGTTTTTCTTTATGACATGAAAACAGTTTGTGTACACTGATGGTAACGGTTCTTTTCAGGATCATGATGCTCCCATTCAACTGATTGATATGAAAAAGTTGTGATTCGTATATTGTGTTGCCTTGAATTTCACCAGATCTCATTCCAATCCAACACCTATGACTGACTTACAAAGGACTTTAAGTCTTAGGAGATCCTAGGGACATCTAGCACCATTTAGGTTTTTGTTTCAAGCTATTTTTGTTGTGCTGAATGAATATAGCTCAAATTAGCCAGAGGATATTCATTTAAAAAATATTTTGTCATCTCAGCTCCGTAAATTAGCCTAAAATGGCTAATGGCTCCTATAGCGGCCCCTCTGCAGTACCTTCGTAGCCCACCAGGGGAACGCGGCCCACGATTTGGGAACCACTGAACTAAAGCATTCCTTTATGTAAAGATTTTATTTTTGGACCACTAGGTTTCAATTTTTAATTTTTATATCTGTCTACCATATGCTTTTGACGTTCAAAGCATGCAGCAAAATTTCACATCATAGCAAGTCCCCCTGTTCTCTGCAGGGTGCCTTGCTACTGAAATAATGTGTGTGTCACGCTGATGTTGGTAATGTTTTCTCTCCGACTGATTTTTCTGAGCTAACTTCAATCGCTACTTCCTGATTATGTCACATGACTCATTGTTTAGAGCTCTGTGAACGAGGCTGTCTGTCGCCGGGTGCGATGGCGCGCGCCTGTATCCAAGCTGATGAGGGGGAAAAGGCTCCGCACACCAGCAAAGTTCCCAAAAAGTACTATTTCATACAAAAATCTCAAAGAGAGTTGCCCTTGCACAAAAATAAAAATAAACCATAGCTCCAACAAATCCTTCAACTTCTTTCGCTGTATTTCTGTCAGTGCATAAAGAATATAATAAGTTTATTTTTGTTGTTTTTTCCTTTGAAAAAGACACTCTATACATGCTGTGTTTGTCTTTGCTGTAACACACACACACACACACACACACACACACACACACCACGGTGTTAATATAAAAGAAAAAATCACACACGCATTTCTTTCTCACGTTCGGTTATTATAAACCGTGATTCTGTCTTCCTACAATGCTGGAGTATTTTTTTGTTTGTTTATTATTATTATTATCAGCTTTTTACTGCATCACATCTTCGCTGATGATGATCACTAGCCTGATGTGATGACGTCACCTCAGTCCTAGTTAAAAGCTCTGTGAGTGATGCTGCTCCTCGCCGGGTGCGGTGGCGCGCGCCTGTAATTCAAGCTACCGGGAGGCTGAGGCTGGCGGATCGTTTGAGCTCAGGAGCTCTGAGCTGCAGCGGACTATGCCGATCGGGTGTCCGCTCTAAGTTCGGCATCAATATGGTGTTCCTGGGGGAGCCCGGGACCACCAGGTCATCTAAGGAGGGGTGCACCGGCCCAGGTCGGCAACGGAGCAGGTCAAAGCCCCCGTGCCGCTCAGTAGTGGGATCGCGCCTGTGAATAGACGCTGCAGAGCAGCCTGAGCAACACAGCGAGACCCAGTCTTTTTAACCTGCTCACACAACACACACCATCATTATACCTGTCTCTGCATCACACAGCAGCCTCATCAGCCCTTCCTTGTCATCTTTTTACAGTCCAAAACACTCACAAACCTGCTGCTCTGCTTGTCCTACACCACCTCCACCTGCAGGACAACTGCAACTACAGTCTGGTATTTACACTGAAAGGTTTTAATGCTGTGAGAGGATATTCTTTGGTTTTTAAATGGTGATTAACCCTCATGAGATCCAGACTGTGACAGAAACAGCTGCAACTGATAAATAATTTTATATATATATATATATATATATATATATATATATATATATATATATATATATATATATATATATATATATATATATATATATCGCTATTGAATTTCAATGATTTAAGCAAAAAGAACCTGAAAAACAAACAAACACTGTAATAATAATTAACAACAGAACTGAAATTGACTTAAAAATAAGCAAAATTAAATCAAACAATAAGGTGTCTTTCACAAAGCCTTGAACGTAGTGCAACTTGCCACAGATCTTCACACAGTAACATTAGTACCACAAAAAATTTTTAAATGCCTTATGATTGTTCATATTTAGGAACTATAGTGTCCATTTCCTTTAGTCACTTGCACTGTCCTCAGGCATTTTTAGGTCTTTAATATACATAATGAAAGGGTTCCAAACATAGACATATATATGTAGACGCCTCGTTGACGGGGTTGGCCCGCTGATTTGACGTAACTGTTTGTCCGCCATATTGGAGGAGGCAAAGGTGTGCTGTGAACTAATACAAGTGAATGGACTGAACTTCATAAAGTGCCTTTCTACAGAGTTATTTAAGTTAATGCGTCCATTCACACATTCAAATATGCACTAATACACACTGGGCAACTTTTAGGCACGAAAAATTAATTTTGTTTTCAAAATGTTAGAATAGCCAAATACGATCAAAAACAATTCGTCAGTCTTACCTGTGAAAGGTAATCCCATGTGATCCCGTTTAGACTGTAAAATGGTTTGAAAAACTCCACACAGCACCAGAGTGCAGCATCTCTCTCATGTTATGTTGGTCGCTTTTGCCCCCTCCAATATGGCGGCGACGTTGACATACGAGTCAGCTCTCAATGCGGCGTCTAGGCATATATGTCTATGTGCTGAGGTCTGAGTGGAGAGGAGGGCGCCAAATAGGAAGGACGGCAGATGCGCGGCTGACAACAAACCAGGAACCATTGGACTCGTCCTCCGCTGTATACTCGCCTATGAGCCCCTGACCCGTCGGTCCTTCTCTCATCCAGACTTTAGACTGCGGTAACAGGACGAGAACACAAAGTCTGACAGTAAGAGTTAGAGCCTTAAAAGCCCGGCTAGCTAACTGGAGCTAAGCTAGCTGGCGAGCCCTACTTTTTTGGTTGGAGTAAACTTTATGAGCAAATAAGGGCGCCCCATCATCCTGTTATTGGGATTCCTTTCTTATTGCGCTACAATAATAATGGAATTTTGTATACATTTTTACTGTGACTGGATCAATGTTAGCTAAGTTCGGTTAGCTTGTCAAACTTGATATTTTGATGTCAGGTCAGGTGTTGATGGCACGAGCAGGATGGTTGCCCGGGAGATATTTGTCACCCAGTTAATTAAACAACGTAGAAACGCTGTCACTGTTCTAAAAACACATTTGTTTAATGTTAATTTTAATGCAATTAACATTTTCAAAGAAAGAAATGCACAGCTGAGTGAGAGCAGAACACGCTGCGCTGTATCTGAACTGATAGCAGTATACAGATACATGCAGCTGTTTGTGCACAGAGGGGAAGTGGCTGGAGTTTGAGTGGCATACACACTAAGCAGTGTGGGTAAAGGCTGAGTCTGTCCAAAATAATAAAGCATAATGTTATTGTAACTGTGCGGTTTGACCAGTTTAACTGCTTCTGCACCTCAGCTCCTACCCTAGTTCATGACTAATAAATATAATACCATAATGGCACGTCATTTAATCACATAATGTAATGTTAAAGTTTGAAAAAGTGCATTGTATTTATATAGTGACAAATACTCATATAGTGACAAATCAGTATGTCAGATGGTTTTGCACTCTGTCTCTGCAGATATGGACGCAAACAGCGTGAGCATATGGCCACGCATGGAACCCTTCCTACTTGGTGCCCTGCAGGTGAATATACTCCCACCATGATGTTGTCCAAGGGCAGTAAGTGTTGTAAAATAACATGAATTTTGTCACTTTAGGTGGCTCCCTCCTCCAAGCTCAGCCTACACTATCTTCGCAAGATGACGATCTACGTGCGAACACGGGATGGCTGCTTCCCCATCCTCGGCTGGCCCATGTGGAGGCATATTGCCTGTGGAAAGTTACAGCTGCCAGAAGACCTTGCGTGGCTCTACTTTGAGACCTTTGACCTTCTTATAGGTCATACTCCAGAGGAGAGGCTGGAGTGGGCTGAGTGTCTTTCCCAGTGTTCTACTAAAAGTGAGCTTGACCAGCAAAGGAACAAGGTGAAATAAGTTTAAGAATTTAATACAAAGGTTGCAACCTTGACCTCAGATTTGAAGAGGAGCTACACATTGATAGGTACCCTGTGCTTCTTTTTTGCTCCTTTCTGTACCAGCTGTCTGTGGACACTCTGCAGTTCCTCCTGTTCCTCTACATTCAGCAGCTGAACCGCGTGTCTTTGCGGACCTCGCTGATTGGAGAAGAGTGGCCTTGCCATCGCACGCCCTCCCCATCTCCGTCAGACAGAGAGGCCAAGACTAGCTCTCAGAACAAGGTTCACTTTGCTATGAAAGACAGAACCGACTGACCTATGATACTGCATGATTTGCAGTGTTGTGTAGTTCTAAATATTCCTGGTGCAAAGCACATATATTATCACATTAAAAAACACAAGTGATGTGTCACTTATAGTCCTGTTTTGGTTGTGCAGAACTGGGATGATCAGGCTCACCTGTCCTTTGTGCAAAGCCATCTGGCAGAGATTTTGGAGCTGCTGGTGGAGCCCGGCCAGCTGTCGCAATCTGGACAGGCCCTAAGAGACTGCCAGGTTTGGGGACAGCTAGCACACATCCTACTTTAGGTTACTGACACAATCTAGATATTTTTTAGAAATAATTAATGCTGACCAGAATATTTAAGGTACCAATATGTTTACTATATCTTCTTATACAAGTATATGTACAAGTAATCTGTGTGAGCTAAACACTGTTTCAGACAGGTTTTTCTACTCTTGCATGTTTTTGTTGTGAGAGTGAGATATCCCTAATCTGGTATTCCAAAGCTTAATTTATACTTCTGCACTAGCTGGGGATGAAGTTTGAAACAACAGTACCTAATGGGTAAATCGAGAGTCTCTGCAGCCTGCTTCAACACGATGTGAACCTCCTTAGTTACATTTCTGGGGAAGTTCACATCAGGTTGGAGCATTATGGCTTGGGATTTCAGAACAGTTTACAGTTACTCCGTACCTACGGTGCACTTTTGTATGCAGAGGAGTTCATGGTCAATTCAGTAACTGCAAGGTGCCCAGGTCCTGTAGTTGAAAAACAAGCCCAAATCATCACCGCTCATCCATCGTGCTTGACAGTTGGTATGATGTGTTTGTGCTGATATGCTGTATTTATTATTGTACCTCATCAGTACCGAACGACTGCTTGCTAGTCCCAGTGGCCGCGCCTGCTAGCTAACTGTAATGATAGCGGTCCTATCCAGTAGCAATCAGCTGAAATTCTCAGCCTGGCCCTCAGCCAGGTGCAGCACTGGGTGATCAACTCCTAGATAGAACCCTGCAAAATAATGACACAGTGTAATGTGTCTTGTGTTCTTGTTCACCTGAGGTTGTCTTCAAATGATTTTAGAACCTTCTAAGAACCAGCTGTGTTTATATTATGCTCTGATACCTTAAATCTCAGAACTGAAAGAGTGTGCTGTGTTTATTCACATGGCTGTAAATTGTGCCTTCACTGTCCAACAAAAAGGCCAACCAAAGACATGAATGGTTACTAGTGTAAAGAAAATAATGTCAAATTATCATTATGTTAAAATGTTTGCTTATAGATTAGCTGTTATATGCATCTATACTATTTGAAATATAAAAACAAGTCTGCACTGTAACTGATTTTCCAGTTTTGATTTACCAGATATCTCTGGAGGCTGTGAAGAGTTTAAATCTGCTCCTGGAGGGCTCAGTGTGCCAAGGAAGAGTTGTGCAGCCCGTCCACCGGCTGCTGACCAAAGGTCTACTCCAAACACAAGCTGGCTACTCCTCACTGACCCAATCCTTCCACCTGCACAAGCTCCTCTCCTGCCTCCAGCACAAGCTCACTCTGAATCCCTTTGGAATAACTGCCTGTCTCCATTCGGGCAAGAAACTTGCTTGGGCTCAGCAAGGTTTTGTAAAATCATCTGGCATTAGTGCTTCCTTATCATCTTCATTGTCTGCATGTCTTTCACCGCTTATGTGTGTTTGTGCATTCTAGTGGAAGGGGCCATGAAGAGAGCCAAGATAGCCAGAAACACCCACATGGCTCCACCTGGTAGTAAAATGGTGCTGATGTCCCAAGTCTTAAAACAGACCCTGGCTAAAACTTCAGACAAGCTGACTGCTGCCAACATTAAAATCCACAGATGTGCCAATGCCTTCATATACCTTCTCTCACCTCTCAGGTAAGTTTGGCTTCCTGTAATAGAGGTTGTGTTATTTTTAGCACACAGTTTATCTTCTTTCATTTGTTTGATATGTTCCTTTAGATCGGTCAGTGTGGACAAGTGCCGTGACAGCACCGTGGTTCTGGGTCCCGTTGAGACCAGCGTCCACATCCACAGCTGCCAGAACGTGCGGGTGGTGTGCGTAGCTGGCAGGATTGCTATTGGAGCCTCCTCACATTGCACCATCCATGCCCTGACGCCCACCCACCCTTTGCTCCTGCCAGGAAACACAGACATTACTCTGGGTCCTTTCCATACTTTCTACCCTTCCTTGGAGGATCACATGGCCAGTGTGGGGCTGGCTGTTGTCCCCAATGCCTGGGATCTGCCCTTGCTTCTGGGGACCGAGGGCCTTGCCAATCCCTCACTCAATGCATTGTGCAGCCCAGACCCTGCCTGCTACCGTTTGCTGCCTCCCTCAAAGTTCCACACGCTGGTTGTACCTTTTCAGATGGAGGGCGACACGTGTGAGGTGCCTGGTGGCCTGCCTCCTTCATACCAGGCAGCTCTGGATGAAAAGCAGAGGAGAATACAGAACTGGCAGAAGACTGTAATGGAGGCCCGGCTGAGCAAGTGAGTGGCAAATCAGACCTCAAAGTCTTTATTAAGGAAGCCTATGCATGCATTCAAATCAGCTTTAGTATTTCACTCTGTAGCATGCCCTTTACTCAGTGGAAAGTTGTAACAGGAAAGCCATTCCAAAAAATCAATATGAATGTCAGTTAGCTGCTATGTGTAAGAGATATGGAGTTCAGTTAGTACACTGGTGTCAGAGGCGGTGCACAAGGTTCTGCATTCTACCTGTCATCACAGGAGACACAGCACAGTCCCAACAGGAGAAAATCTTGGATTGGTTTTGTTGCTTTGAGGTTTTCAGTCCAGGGCATTTTTAGATTCATAAATAGATACTTTTAAAGAAAGTTGTTTTTTTGTTTTGTTTTTTTAAACTGACAAGAATATGATTGTTTATCAATATAACAAATGTTTTGGCGGTGGCACCGATGCAATGGTCAATAATGTGACATCTAAATTTTCCATCAGTGGATTTTTGCATTTGTTTCAGAACAGTAGATTTTATATAGTATGTATGTACAGGTCGGAGAGCGGTAGAGGAACATACGTTAGTCATATGGGATATTCATCATTCTGCTCTGAAAGTTGTGCTTGGATACTGTGACTCTAACAGACTATAGTGTCAAACAGTGAAAGGGTGTCTTTATTTGAATGAACCTGTGAAGTTAATGAGAGGATTCATGTCAAACAGTTAGACCATGGTCCACTCTTTCTGCTATGGGTCAAAATTTCCAATAAAAGCATGAAAGAAGCAGATTTTCATTTTGAAAACGGCTACAACTTCATATAAACACACAAATGCCAACTACAGCCTCTTAAACAGGAATATGAATTGTTAGATATGCAACCAGTGAATCATTTGTGGCAAACAGCTCCTTCTCCCGTCATCTGAAGCCCTCTGCATGCAGGCAGGTAGACGACTGTAGAGGAGTGAAAATGAGGAGGAAGTTTGTTATTTAAAAAGTCTTAAACCCAAGAAAGTTGTTTCTGAAGTTCAGAATTTTTTTGTTTTGTTTTTGTAGTTTGACAGCCAATAATGAGGTAATATAGCCTCAGTAACACAGCTGAGAAAGTTTTTTAACACAAAGTAAAATCTTGCTCAAACACATAATGCCTAATTTTTGATACCACAACTGTACCGTTTGCATATGCATTTGAATATGTGTTTCCCTGCAAGTAGTGCATAGAGTGCATATTGTTGGGCGTGGATGACGCTGTACTATTAAAGTAGAAACAGAGAAATAGACACATTTATTGTTGCTTACATGAACGCAGGAAATAATGATGTGCATGAGGATCAGAATTCTCCCACCCTGATTTCAAGAAGACATTTTTGTGGGTTTAAGCCCCGCTGTTGTCTGTTACGGTGTTTAAACATTCATTTTCTTCATATTCTCTTTGCAGGGAGCAGAAGCGACAGTTCCAGGAGTTGGTGGAAATGAAGTTTCATGAGTGGCTTCTGGAAACGGGTCACAGGCAGGAACTGGACAGCTTAATCCCACCCACGATAGCCTCTGTAAAAGACTGTGATGGGGCAGCAGCAGACACCACCCGAGTTAATGATCCCAAACATACGAGGACTGAACAGGCAGTGGAACAGTCACCCATGGCGTGTTGAATTTTACTGTTTGGTTCTTCGCCACCAGAATAATTGCACCTATAAATTAAGGCAGTATGGCCGTTTGCACTTGCAGATTACATATGATCTTCTTCTCTTATGGTGGTGCTCCCGTGAGCCCTTGCTGCTGATTCTTGCTTTTCCATCAGCTTACAGTTATGCCCAGCTTCACAGCTTCCTTCTTAAGAAAAGGCAGCTAAGTTGATGTCATGTCTGACTCCAGGAGGGAGTGGATCGGCATGTTGTCAAAAAACATCATTCATCACACATTCTATAGAGGGACACAGAGATGAGGCAAGTATGACGTCACCACAGCCTTTAAAGGGACATTTTACAGCTGAATGTCTTCTGGAGAGCGAGCTGAGGAGAGACAAACTAGGCGTGGCTGTGATTGTGTTGTTAAACTTTTGTTGCAGTAGAGAAAGTGAAACTTGTTTCAGTGAATTTGAGAGACTGCTTTCAGGAGCTTTAATGGCAGTTGCTGCTTTATGGGAAACAGTGGTTCAGTGTGGTCATGGACCAGAGGGATGCTCTGCAAAGCAGGATTAATGGGTTAGTGATCTATTTCAGCATCGCAAAGTCTCTCTCTTTCTCCATGGTAACTGATCCAGACCAGGTTATGCGTCCAGAGTTTTGGTTAAAACCAAATAAAAGCAGCACATTTTCACTCATTCTTTTCTCTGTAGTAAGTTCTAAGTGCAGGAGCAGAGAAAAATTAGAGCTCCTAATTTGCTGCCAGATCTTTTTGTACACTGCTGGAATTGCAGCTAATAGACACATTAGAACGAGCCTATTTGTAGATTATTTATCTCTGAGAATATTTAGCTTATGATGTCATGGGATACCGTCAGACCTTAACACAACCTGTAAAGTTTAACGTTTCAGAGCCAAAATAAATATTAACTGGATTGCTGCCTTGCCTTATTTGCAGAAACATGTTGCCTTTTCCCCGTTTCCCTGTGTATCTGTGGATTTGTCTAGACAGCTAACACAAACAAAGCCTAGATATGTTGAACTGGCTTGATAGTTACTCTTCCATGCAGCCACTGGCCCCGTGTCTTCTCACACAGACTCCATATACATGCTGTTCTCTCTAAAAATATTGTCACTGAGTGGAAACTGCTTTGCATTTAAAGGTGGAGGGTGTAGATGCTGAGTATTTTAAGCACTTTGGGTGTAAAGGGTATGTTAGAGCAGCCACGGTTACTAGCTCAGATCATAGTATTATTTTTAGAAGATGAATCAAGAATTTTTCTTTGTGCAGGTAAAAAGGAAGGAATTTTAAAATAATTAATGTGGGTATGTTGTTGTTCTGTCCAAACGTAATGGGTAACGGTACTCGCGTACTGTGCATACCTGTAGCTAAGCTGCAGTGTGGCTTCAAGTACAGTGTCAAAGTGCAGCTGCTGTTTATCTGTTCTGGGACTTGTTGCAAACTTGAGTTTTAAGTTCTTCGGTACAACAGAACAAGCTGAGATGGTGTGGCTAACGCAGAATTAATAAGCCTATGGCCAGTTTGTCAAAGAAGGCTTAAATGTATATTTATTTTTGTATAAATATGTAGATTTTTTTTTAGCACTGCAGAATGATTATTTTTCATAAATCTGCTTTACCTCCAGAACTGTCGTTAGCAGTGAATACCTCCAAGTTTACTTCAGGTAGTTCGCTTCCTCTTCACACATTTCCATTACAGCGTGCTGAATTTTGTTTTGTATACAAAATATGACAAATTATATACAAAAGTACTGCTGGAAGTCAGCAAGGCAGCATTATATTGGTTATGGTAAGTGAAAGGAATGCGTGCTTGAAACATTTAAGATGAACCCATTTATACTGTAAATGCCTTACTGCTGTTGTTACTACAGAAATGGTCCCGTTAATTTGATACACAGCTCTGTGCTGTTATTACATGAAGAGCACAAAGCCATTTTTAATTGTTAAAAACTGAAATAAAGGTTTTGACTACAACCTGGTCATATCCTGTGTATTTCTTTGGATATTTACTGTACTGTGTAAAAGTCTTGAGCCACCCCTCATTTCTTTATGATTTTGCTTCCAAGGAGCCAGACTTTTTAAAGTGGTCTTGAGCAGTAGTTCTTGACACTTTCTGAAGGTCTTTCAAGTTTTTCTTTGGACATTGCTGTCTTTTTTAACTCATTTTCAGAGGTATGTTTTTTTGTTTGTTAAGCTATTTCACACTGAGCTATGAATCATTCAAGTATAAGAAGGCACCCAACTCAAGGGATGAACCACAATTTTGTCTGCACATAAGCGACACCTTAGCAAAAGGAAGGAAGGACAACTGTCAAGAAACCATTGTTGAGAAAGGGAAACAGGGAGTAAATACTGAAGTCTGCCAAATGATAAGAACAGAAGATGATGGGCTACCCACAGAATTCCCAGTTGGGAACCCAAAAGGGCAAAACTACTACAGGCCTGAACTGCTGCTGGCGCTATGTGGGCATTCACAATTGGGGCCCGTGTGGGTTTGCCCTGCCCACGCATTCCCACAGTTCACCCATAGATACCCGCTGTGGGCCTGCATGGGCATGTCTGCTGGGTTATCGAAGCCCTGTGGCATCGTCTCAACAGAGAATGGAACAAAAGGCAGTCAACGTCCAACAAAGAGCTTTGTCCTTCAAGAAGCCTGGACAACTATTCCTGAACACTACTTACAGAGACTGTATCAGGCTGTGTTAAAGAATAAAGGTGGTCTTATCAAATATTGACTTTCAAGCTTGTTAGAAGTGTACAGTTTTTGCCTTATATACTGTATTTCCATGTATGCTTGTATTTGCATGTGTTTCCATAAATTGCTGCACCTATTTCCCATTTTCCTAATAAAATATAAATGAGTTATAACTATTGCACAATACTGCACATGCTTTGACTTTTCACTTTTGGATAACATGTTTCAAACATATCTGTATAATTTTATTTAATTTTTTAATCAGTTTTATCTGAGTAAAGAAACTTAAAATGCATGACTTTGTATTCTCATCTTTTTTTTTCTTTCTTTTTTTTTTTTTTTTTTTAAATAAAACTGCCATGGTTGTGTAACCCTTCCTGCCCTGCCTAAGATAGGGTAATCAGGGCCCCACCCTGGGGCTGGGGGGAGCACACGAGGGAGAGCACCTGGTGGCCAGGCCTTAGCCCATGATGCCCACCCAGGCA
Organism: Pterophyllum scalare; assembly: GCA_024447675.2. Classification (NCBI taxonomy): domain Eukaryota; kingdom Metazoa; phylum Chordata; class Actinopteri; order Cichliformes; family Cichlidae; genus Pterophyllum; species Pterophyllum scalare. The sequence continues at coordinate 122,597 of JAMQGT020013464.1, forward strand.
CAATCTGAAAGCAAGACATAGGCCCACACTCCTGTGAGCCCACCATTTGCAGGAAGGGCCATAGGAGTTTGGTGCTTTGAGGATTGGGCAGAGGCTCAGGACCTGGTGGTCCGATCCACAGTAGATGAATCTGGTTTTAGGAACATGAAATGTCACTTCTCTGGGGAGCTACTGCTTGAGAAATACCGGCTAGAGATAGTCAAACTCACCTCAATGCACAGCTTGGGGTCTGGAACTGGTTTCCCGGAAAGGGTCTCAACTCTGCCATTCCGAAGTTGCCCTCAGTGAGAGGCAGTGGGCAGGATTTCCTTGGCTCGGCACCTGTATGTTGAGGTTTTCCCCGGTGGATGAGAGGGTTCCTTCCCTGTGCCTGGGTTGGGGAACAGGCCCTGACTGCCATGACAAACACTGTTTGAGCATCATGATGTCCACAAGCGCACTCAGCAGAGGACACCCTAGGTCACAGATCGATGATTGATTTTGTAATTATATCATCATACCTGCAGCCATATGTCTTGGACACTTAGGTAAAGAGAGGAGCAGAGCTGTCAGCTGATGAGTTGGATTAGATGGTAGGACAGGCCTGGAACACCCAAACGTCTTGTTAGGGTGTGCTGGGAGTGTCTGGCAAAGGTCCTGGTCTGCAAGATCTTCCCACCTGAGGTTCAACAGTATCCTAAGGGAGTCTGGGGAATTTGAGTCTGAGTGGCCCATGTTCCGCACTTTCATTGCTAAAGCAGAGCTTTGGCCGCAAGGTGCATGGTGCCTCTGGACTGGCAGACCAAAGCGGTGTTACCCTTTTTAAAGAAGGGGGACCATAAGGTGTATTCCAATTTAAGAGGGATCACACTTCTCAGGCTTCCCGGGAAGGTCTATGCCAGGCTGCTGGAGAGAAAAGTCCATTCATTGGTTGAACTTCAAATTCAAAAGGAACAATACGGTTCCTGTACAACTGTAGCAAGAGGTTGATTTGCATTGCAGGCAGTAAATGGACTGTTTCTTATATAGCACTTTTCTACAATACTTTGAGCACTCAAAGCATTTTATAACATTTTCTTTCTAACATTCACATCAGAGAGCAACTTGGGGTTCAGTATCTTGCCCAGGGATATTTTGGGACACAGCCTGGTGTAGCCAGAAATCAAACCACCAACCTTTGGATTAGTAGGTGACCTCCTCTACCTCCTGAGCTACAGCCATCCTGTACAACCCCATTTCCGAAAAAGTTGGGACTGTGCAGAATGTAAAGAAAAACAGACTGCAGTGATTTACAAATCTCATAAAAATATTTTATGAACAACACAACATATAAAACATATCAAATAATTAAATTGAGAAAATGCACCACTTTAAGAAAAATATGAGCTAATTTTGAATATACTGATAGCGACAGGGCTCAAAAAAGTTGGGACAGTGTTATGTTTACCACTGTAGCATCTCCTCTTCTTTTAACAACAGTCCATAAATGTCAACTGAGGAGACCAGTAACTGGACTTTTTGGAGAGGAATGTTGGCAATTCAATTCAATTTTATTTATATAGCACCAAATCACAACTGTCACCTCAAGGTGCTTCATATTGTAAGGTAAAGACCCTACAATAATTACAGAGAAGACTCAACAGTCAAACTGGCCCCTATGAGCAAGCACTTGGCGACAGTGGGAAGGAAAAACTCCCTTTCAACAGGAAGAAACCTCCGGCAGAACCAGGCTCAGGGAGGGGCAGTCATCTGCCGTGACTGGTTGGGGCTGAGGGGAGAGAGACAGGACAAAAGACAGGCTGTGGAAGAGAGCCAGAGATTAATAATAACTAATGATTAAATGCAGAGTGGTGTAAAAACAGAGTAAAAAGAGGTGAATGAAAAGAAACACTCAGCGTCCCGTTCTTGTCTCATACAGGATTCTAGCTGCTGAATAGTCCTGAGTCTTTGTTCTCCTATTTTTCATTTCATTATGTGTCAAATGTTTTCAATAGGTAAAAGTCTGGACTGCAGGCAGGCTAGTTCAGCACCCAGATTCTTCTACCACAAAGCCCTGCCGTTATAATACCTGCTGTATGTGGTTTAACATTGTCTTGCTGAAATATGCAATTTCTTCTCTGAAAAAGATGCAACGTACAGTATGTTACTCTAAAACCTGTACAGTATACACCTTTCAGCATTGATGGTGCCTATCCATATATGTAAGCTGCCAATTCCATAGGCACTCATGCACCTCCATACCATCAGAGATGCAGGCTTTTGAACTGAGCACTGAAAACAGGACAGATGGTCCCTCTCCTCTTTAGAGTGGACAATGTGGCATCCATGCTTTCCAAAAAGAATTCTCAGAATCTTTTGATGGTATTATGTACTGTAAATGTACTGTAAATGATGGGATATGAATAATCAGTCCTACATTATAAATTAAATATTTGTTTTATATTGACCAATAAAAAATATGGACTACTCAATCATTAATATACTACTCTGCTCTACTACTCTACTACACTGCTCACTTTTTCTCTGGGAATATCTTCTATTTCAGCATTTTCAGAATCACATTTTAATTTACAGTGTGTTTTCCATTTTCTTTTAATAGATGTGAATACTTCCACCACTAACCCCTGCTCTCTGTGGATCTATCCAAAAAAGGAATAAGTCCTGAGTTGGCAGGTCCTCGCCAGGTGGGGGCAAGCTGGTGGAGCTGGCATGTGTAACACTAGGCACTGGACCCGGCCAGTAGCAAAGTGGGGTCAATGGACGCTTACCCACCCCCGGCCATTATGCCGTAATCCTTCCTCGCTTTTCTGGAAAAACTGAATAGCACTAGAATCACTGACTCAATTTTTGGATCTCATTTTCATGACAAAGCGATTGTTCCCCTTTTGCCTCCACTGTTGCTGTTTATAAACGTGGGAAAGGGGGGGATATAAAAGGCACTTGTTGAAAGGCCAGTGCAACATCGAGACCTCAGGGGGAAGCACCACCATCATTCAGCATCACCAAGGCTATCCCACACATTATATGCAAGATGGGCAGGGTGAGTCAAGACAAAGAGTCTAGTTTTAATGTCTGGGTTAAGAAGTGCGTAAGGAAGAGTACGGGGGTTTCAGGATAACGAGTTTTCTGCAGATGTTGGTTTATGATATTCTGCTGTAAATGAAAGCTGCACTGTTTTTTGGAGCACTGGAAAAAGCACAGTCTTTCCAGTGCCAGGAAAGCTGTTAGTAGCGTTAACAGTGGCTTTGCTCTGGAAAGATCTTGCCTTTCTGCCACGCATCACCCTTTAGAGGTGAGAAAATGTGAAAGAAGGTTGATGAGCACTCTTATGTGTCCCCCCCCGTAGATCGTCTTCTACGAGGACAAGAACTTCCAGGGCCGTCGCTATGAGTGTGACAGCGACTGCTCAGATTTTCACACTTACCTGAGTCGCTGCAACTCCATCCGGGTGGAGAGTGGGGCCTGGGTGGTGTACGAGAGACCAAACTACATGGGCTACCAGTATGTCCTGACCAGGGGGGAGTATCCAGAGTATCAGCGCTGGATGGGACTGAACGACCGCCTCAGCTCTTGCAAGATGATCCACTTTGTAAGTCAGGCATTGCCTGCAGGCTGCTCTGCTGCTGATGTTCAGTCTGCCATTTATTATTGACTGCACACTGTGAGCATTGAGTGGACACTCTCAAAAACAAAGAGTATGTAAAGTCTTCACTCTCCTTTCCTCAGCTGTGGAATCTAACTTCTGATTATCTTAAAAGACTGAAGACACAGTGGGTACAGGGAACAAAAAAAAAAGGATTCAAAGTCAAAGATGACATACTGTGACGTTCACGCTGCTGTAGGGCTTTGTCAGTGGAAGCCAGCACGACATCAGTCTCTTTGTATGATCAGGCTTTGGTCCAGCTGACCCACAGCCTGCAGCCTTTTTAGATCAATGCAGTTAGTAGGAGATGCATGTGTACAGTTTGGTTCTATTTATAAAGGCACAAAACAGTGAGCAAACAATGAAGGATCGATTAACGTAAGTTATATCATTGATCATGCCAGGCATGCAGAGCATGCAGGCCTTCAGAGTCAAATTATGTACTCAGGTACCAGTTTGTTACTTACAGCTAGCAAAAACTAAAGAAAGACTGTATATTAAAGACAACTCCAACAATCATATGATTCCACTATGAGCGGCACCCGGCAACTGTGGGGAGCAGGAAGTCCCTTTCAGCAGGAAGAGACCTCCGACAGAGGCATGCTTAGGGAGAAGCAGCCGTGTGCTGTGACTGGTTAAGAGGTGAAAGGAGAGAGAAGAACAGCAATGATCACTTTGGAGGTAGTAGTTTGTGGTGCTGTTATAATGGCATGGGCTTCAACTTTTTTCACCCTATTTATGTCTCTAAAGACAAGCTAAGAAAAACAAAACTACATCCTCAAAAATGATCAATAAGTTAAATTAGCTTTTCTCTAAAACAATACAGTACAAACTGGAAATTAAGTCTATATATAGTGCTACAAATGATCCAATAAGATGCAAATCTAATCCTTTTATCCCCTTTTCTGTTACCCCACATCCAATCTCCATCCACACTAACTACCATCCCCACCTCTTTTCTATTTAAACTCTCTGCTCCCTCCTTTCTTCCTCCATCACCTTCCAGACCAGTGGAACCCAGTACAAGATGCAGCTTTATGAGAAGGCAGACTTTGGGGGCCAGGCCCTGGAGGCCACAGAGGACTGTCCCTCACTCCTGGAAAAGTTCCGCTGGAGGGAGGTCAACTCCTGTAAGGTCTACGATGGCTGGTGGGTCTTCTACGAGCACCCCAACTACCGTGGACGTCAGTACTTCCTGGAGAAGGGAGAATACCGCAAGCCTGGTGACTGGGGCGCTGTCAGTCCTGCTGTCCAGTCTTTTAGGCGCTTCACTGAATAAACTCCATCCAGAATGTTAAAAAGACCTACTATGAGCTCTGTCAGGGCATTAAGAGTTAAAAATTTGACTACAACATTCATCAACCACGTTTGTGATTTTGAACTGAGGTCTCAAAAATAAAACCTGTCCAATGTGCAGAATGATGATGTTTCGGTGGGTTTTTTCAGAATTTTTTTGATTTTTTTAATTTGACATTTCATTCACTAAAGCAAAAATATACCATGACCATAACTGCACACTGGTGCGGGGGTTAGCACTGTTGTCTCACATGAAGGTCCTGGGTTTGAATCTAGGCTTGGGGCCTTGTTGTGTCTCCTCCAATAGACTGGCAACCTGTTCAGGGTATTCTTGCCCTGTAACAGCTGGGATATGCTGTCATGGTGAGTCTAAGCTTTATTTAGCCAGGCAAGTCATTCATAAAATTTTTTATTTAAAATGATGAAAAGGGAAAAGACACAGCCTCTTAAGGATATGGGATAGCTAAATTTCATTAAAGCAGATAACCCGTAAGCTGGAGAGGGAATGGCGTCTCACTAACTTAGAAGATACTCATTTAGCCTGGAAAAAGAGTTTGTTGCTCTATAAAAGAGCCCTCCATAAAGCTAGGACATCTTACTATTCATCATTAATTGAAGAAAATAAGAACAACCCCAGGTTTCTTTTCAGCACTGTAGCCAGGCTGACAAAGAGTCAGAGCTCTGTAGAGCCCAGTATTCCTTTCACTTTAACTAGTAATGACTTCATGAATTTCTTTACAAATAAAATTTTTAACCATTAGAGAAAAATTATTCAAAACCATCTCCAAGATTTATCTTCATGTTCGGCTGCTTTCAGCACTGCTGGTATTTGTTTAGACTCTTTGGCTCCAGTTGATATTTTGGAGTTAACTTCAATAGTTACTTCCTCCAAACCATCAACATGTTTATTAGATCCCATTCCTACTAGACTGTTCAAAGAAGTCTTTCCAATTATTGATGCTTCAATCTTAAAAATGATCAATCTGCCTTTATTAGTTGGCCACATACCACAGGCCTTCAAGGTGGCTGTAATTAAACCGCTACTTAAATAGCCATCACTGACCCAGCTGTCTTAGCTAATTATAGGCCAATCTCCAACCTTCCTTTTCTCTCCAATATAAAGTGTCTTGAGGTGACTGTTTGTTGTGATTTGGTGCTATATAAATAAAATTGAATTGAATTGAATTGAATATACACCAGCAGGAGCTGCAGTGTTTTAAAGTGTGTGTTTTACCTTCTGATGGACTTTAGCAAGGACAGACAGATTAGTGATGCTGGAGATTGTGGGACTGGTGTTGTCAAACTGGTTAGAGCTGAAAAATATGAAAACATGAACAGCAGTTAGTCTATAATTCACAGGGTGTCAGCAATAAGACCACATGAAGTGCATATTTATATTGAATATGCTTTGGCTGAGTTTCAGCTCATCAACTTGAAATATAGGGTACTTCCTTAGAATTTTAACTGGATTTGTGATTTAGTAAGAAATGGCGTGTATATGATCTCTTTGGTCTGTAGTAAAATTCCACATGTTCAAATATGCATTTGTGTTTTATGTTTTGGTCTTGTATTTGTAGTAGCTCATCTTATTTTTGGCTACTTTCCAGACTTCACTCTGAGCAGCTGAAACTATTCTTAGTGAAGTCACTAAGTCATCCATCCATCCATCTCCTTCCTTTTCAGGGTCACAGAGCTCCAAGTTTTCAGTGCATTTTTTGAACTAAAACAAGATCACATGTGGCCTCAAAGGCAGGACAGGGCAAAATTAACTTATTAGGACCCACAGCTACATTTACAAGGACATAAATTGATGGGCGAGTTCCTGGACTAAGGTCAGGCTGATGCTCTGGGACCTTGAAAAACTGCCAGCAAATAGTTTTTCTAAGTTTTACCTGAAGCAAGCTGTGTGGAGTCGATGGAGATGTTTATGTTGTCAGAAGCAGCTTTGAGGGTGAATACACCACGTTTATCCTGCATGTCAATCTGCACCTACACACAGTTTCAGAAAGCACATTTATTCACAGAATTCTACCTAGACTGTTTGTGGTTTTCACGAGTGCATTGTAAATAATACATCTATAATAATACATTAATTTGTATTTTAGTTTTATTGAATTTTAAATAAGTGAAGGTAAACAGACAAAATTTGGAAGATGTACGTTTTTGTCATTATTCTCTCACCTCAAATGGAACATTTCCTTTATTTAGCAGCACCAGGGGCAGGGTACATCTACACTCTACCACTATGCGCCTGAAGTGCAGCACTGGGCTTCCTTCACTGTTCCTCCGAGCTGGTCGTACCACACAAACACTGGGCCGAGTGCCTTGTCCCAGAAGGTCAAACTCCAGCACGTTGTATTTAATTTTGGGTGTCATTCTGAATTCAGCAGACAGAAGAAAGCAGGGGGGTAGACGTCAGCAGCAAAAAAAACAAAAAAAACCAGGTAATATTCTCTTCCTCTAACACTAGTAACAGAGATAAATAGACACAGAAACACTAAAGACAACACTATGGTTGCATACACCATCATTTACTTATTTACCTCCCATTTCCCTCCACTTTGGCCTAAAACACTGCAAAGCTCAAAAAGGACTTTCAGCAGCTGGGCATCACTTGCACAAAACTCACAAATCAGTGTGAGGTATGGACGTGCTTTTAAATGAGCATTTATTAGCACTTAAAAAAAAACCCTTAACTTATTAACCTCATCACCTTTTGAACAATCTGATGGCTGCATAAAAAAATGTCCATTCAAACATTTTATTAAATGCTCAACCAATTCGGCATTCCCAGGGGGCTGGAGCCTATCCCGGGTCACCAGTAGCCACATAGACTCAATTAACTGAAATTATGTATTCTGTTACAGCTTGTTATTTTTATAATTGCATATTGGTGCGTGCTTTTGATAGATGTTTACTTGTATGCATGCATGTTCATCTGATGCTTAGTTGCTGAGCCAGTTGAAGGGCAACCTCAAAGAAGAGAATCGCCACCTGCTCAACCAGATTGAGACCTTGATGCTCCAGAACCGGACATTGTCGGAGCAAACTATGATCTCTTTCAAGTCAAAGAACAGCAGTATATGTAAGTGCACGGGGCGAAAATCATGATTAGATAATAGTAAATCTACTGCAATCTAATCTGCATGTTACAGTATTTTGATATTGAGCTAAAAAATGTTTGGTACCTGCAGACAACTGAGCATGTTCCTAATCGGGATATCAAAAATGCCGTTGCAGTGATACCAAAATTATATTCATGATCAATCTATCTTCTTTTCAGTGACAAGCTGAACAATTTAAGGGGGCAGAAGAGAAGCTGGAAGAAAACACAATGGACCAGTACAAGTTTTATGAGCCCTCACCTCCTCGCAGGTAAAAGGACACCTTTAGTTTTATGGGTGCGTGATTGGTGATGCTTGACCACCTGATGACCGGTACATTTTCTGTGCAGATCAGCCTCTGTGTTATATCTGCAGAGTATTTAATTTATCTTAAATCTGTGCTCTTCCATAGACGTGGGAACTGGATTACTTTGAAGCTGAGGAAGCTGAAGAAATCCAACAGCCGTGAGCATGGGCCTGAACGCCCACCCACACCCACGCACACACAGGCGTTGCTGAGCCTCAACACCCCTGTCATGACAACAGCTTCATCAGCTCAGATGGCTCTGGAGACTCAGCCTCCACACCAGCATGTGATGCCGTCTCATCCCAACCTAACAGCAGTGAGTGTTTCCTTCTCAAATTTAACAGATCATCATAAGAGCCAGAACAAATCATACAGGAGTGTTCATCTAAACTCCGATTCAGAGGCACTGTACAGAGAGGCACGGGTGAAGTGATGGACAAATTAGTTTCATCTACATGTGAAGCTACATTTGAAGGAGACTCATCTTCCCAGAATTTGACAAAGAAAAAAAAAGCCCTTTCTCACCTCAAGATTTTTGGCAGGCGCCAAAACAGAAATAAATAAATGTATTTTGAAGTAAAGCTGTTTCCATGTCAATTATATACATATTAAGAAAATAAGTTAATCACTACTTGAATGTGCATGGCTGCAGGGAAAAAAAGAACATTCTTAATTGTGCTGTTAACGATACAGTGTGTGAAGAATCCATTTTTCAAGTAATTCAGAAGCAGAAGTCACAGAAGCAATGTTAAAACTCAAATATGTTGGGTGGTGTGTGGGGCATGCCCAAAGCATCATTCTTCACAATGCATGAAGTGTGTAAAGTTTCTTGAGCAATCCTCAGTATGTCTCCCCTTTGTCTTTCTCTTGTCTCCATGGATTTATTCACTCCTCCCATCACTCTTGGCTCTCTTTTTCTTGCACTTCCTACTTCTCCCCTCTCTTTTTTCCCCTACTCTCTGCTGGCATACATACCCTCCCTCCTATCTCTTCTCTGTGTCTCCCATGTGGTCACACTTAAAAAGCCACTCTGAAAATGTTTCCCCGTATGAGGAACCGGCTGAAGGACAGAGACAAAGTCAAGTCCCTGTTTGGGTGCTCCATATGTAAGAAAGCCTGTGGTTCACTGTCTGGCCTTATCTTGCCCTTTTTACTCTTTTACTTCAGTAATTCTCGCTGCTGTGTGCTTTATACTGTTGTACTCATGCCATAATGCTAACATAACACTAGCTCATGTGTGATATCATTTTTCCCAAGTTCTAAAATCACTGGGTAATGCGTTACCACTGTGGACAACCTCATTTCACCAACCTAATTTAAAGTTTGCTATGATTAAAGTTTTTGCTATGATATTGCATATTCCTGCAGATTCAGGCTCCTGTAGACCTCAGTTGCTATCAGAGTGGCTGTATTTGGAACAGTGTGGGGTATTTTATTAGAACCACAGAGGTCAAAGAAATGCTGCATTGCAGGAACAGGCTGTTGTGGTACTAGCTTTGTCCTGCCAGGCTGTAGTGAGGGCAACACAGATTCAGACTATAAGGTAATAATTTCATGCTGTACATCTGTTTATAT